>JAFFST010055704.1:284751-297251 GCA_022414735.1 Noturus placidus
AACCCCCAGGTCTCAGTTTCAACCGTTGAATCTGAGTCGCTTCCTAAACGCCTCTCGCTCTCGCCCTCTGCAGGAGAAAGAGAAGAAGTACATGCTGCAGGTGGACAACCTGAAGCTGAGAGACGTGGAGAAGAGTTTCATGTCCAGCAAGCACATCTTCGCCCTGTTCAACACCGAGCAGAGGTGAACTAAACCTGGGTTCTTTACAACATACAGCAGCACAAACAGCACGGCACAATAGCAAACTGAACTGTGTCTATTTAGGAACACTCCAACATTATTTGTTGTTGTTTTTTTCTTCAACTTATTGGCATGCTTCATAAATTTTTTTTTTTTTTGGGTAATAAAAAATAAATAACGCGTGCAACTAGTGATATTCCGAACCTGCTCTCGAAGGGTGCCAATAATTAATGTAATGAGAAAAGAACATAACGGAATGTTTACCATACACTATGTATATAAATGATCTATATCTTTTGAACTCTAGTCAGTCATGTCTACTTCCCGGTTTAATTACTGTATGAAGTACAAATGTTAAGTCTTACCATTCTCTCGGTTTTCAGTATTCGGACACCTCACGCTTTCCTGAAGATTGTGTCGTGTCCTTGCTCCATCGGATCCGTATAACTACCAGTAATGCTGACATAACTGCAGATCTTTCCATCTGAACAAATTCAATTCAGACCTTCATTTACAAAGGATAACATAACGTGAAAGCATCTATACGAGACATGAACATTTATTGATGTCCCGGCAACTGCCCTTAGACCTCCGTTGTTATTATTGGGTTTGGACTAAACGAGGTTTATTTGGTGTAAAAGAGGTGTACACTGCTTGTAAGTACACTAAGAGCCTTACGCATGACATGTTGCTCATTTCTGTCTCTCTCACTCGCTCTTTCTCAAACATACACACACTTAGGAATGTGTATAAAGACTATCGTCAGCTGGAGTTGGCCTGTGAGAGTCAGGAGGACGTTGATGGCTGGAAGGCCTCGTTCCTCAGAGCCGGTGTTTATCCAGAGCGTGTGGTGGTGAGTTGAGTTGAAATTGCATCATCAATGTCCTTCCTATCCAGTTATTATGCTTATATATCCAGTGCTGTTTCTTTTTCTTCTTGCATTCCGCTAGGAAAAGGACAAGGTATGTCCTTGACTCTTATGTCTGATTTTTCATTGTTCTGCCGTTGTTTCACACCAACTTCAGTCAAATAATCGCACCTGAAACTCGCGCTGAAACCTAAATATACCACTAATAGCGTTCCTCACCTGTTTAGAGTGATACGAGCGAGGAGAACGGCTCGGACAGTTTCATGCACTCCATGGACCCCCAGCTGGAGAGGCAGGTGGAGACCATCCGCAACCTGGTGGACTCCTACATGGGCATCGTCAACAAGACCGTCCGTGATCTTATGCCCAAGACCATCATGCACCTCATGATTAACAACGTGAGTTCCAGTTAAAGCAGAGCTTATCGTTTACACAGCGTCCGACGAAGTGCTGCGTTGATGTTAGTACAGTCCGCTGTGAGCTGTTTTTTTTTTAAAGTCTGTCGAACATGTGAGTCACTTGATGAGCTCACACACAGACTAATATGCACAGGGTGACTCCAAATGACTTTGGATGATCCAAGTACTACAGCTGGGCAAACACTACTGAAAGCTTTTTTTCGTAGTTTTTTATAGCATACACATAACGAAATATTTAGCAGTCAAAACTCCTCAAAATCACAAATCCTGAAGGAAACCGCACATCCTGCTCTTGTTCGAGACCATCCCTATTTCCTGTGTATGGATTTTGATATATGAAGGAGAAGCAATGTTGAAAATCTTGACATGCCCAAGTTTTTTCACCTTCATGAGGCATTAGACTGGGCCAAGATTATCTCTGCCATTATTAACACTTGGTTGAAATTCTGGCCTTTATGTAAATGTCATGACAATAATAAATCAGGTCTAAAATGATTTATGGTCTATTTTTTGTCGTTTGCTCTGCCCTGCCAGACGAAGGAGTTCATTAACGCGGAGTTGTTGGCTCAGCTTTATTCCTGTGGCGATCAGAACACTCTGATGGAGGAGTCAGCCGAGCAGGGTCAGCATCGGGACGAGATGCTGCGCATGTACCACGCGCTCAGAGAAGCTCTCAGCATCATCGGAGACATCAGTACCAGCACAGTGACCACGGCTCTGCCTCCACCCGTCGACGACTCGTGGCTACAGGTGCAACGCATTGGCTCTGGGGGAAGGTATGAAACCGAGAGAGAGAGAGATCGACTCAATTAAAATGTGGATCTGTGGATGAATAACAGGACTACTTCATTACTTTTGAGGATTTTGGTTCACCAGATTCCCTTCACCATTATACTTACTCTTCATGACCATGAATAATGAAGTGACTCCACCTGCTGTTGGAAAACGGCTACCGCTTCTTTCTTAACTCCTAAACTCCCAAATTATTCATCTTTTAACACAATATATTAGGTATGTAGTTGTGAGATTGAGGAATGTGTTCGGGGATTTTAAGCAGCATATTACAAAAAAAATAAATAAAAATAGCAACATTCAGAGCACAAAAACAGGCTTGTATGCTATTAAGTGATCAAATGTATTCATTTAATAATATTAACAATTACTTACAATTAATCGTTCTAAAAGAAAAACCTGGAGATAATATGCGTCTAAAGAATGACTTGTAGCTTCCACACTTAAAGGTGGTTTGGAGTGTGTGCGGAGTTTGCATGTTCTCCCCGTGTGTCGGGGGTTTCCTCAGGGTACTCCGGTTTCCTCCCCCAGTCCAAACACATGCATGGTAGACTGATTGGCGTGTCTAAAGTGTCCGTAGTGTATGAATGTGTGTGTGAGTGTGTAAGTGATTGTGCCCTGCGATGGACTGGCACTCTGTCCAGGGTGTACCCCGCCTTGTGCCCGATGCTCCCTGGGATAGGCTCCAGGTTCCCCGTGACCCTGAAAAGGAGTAAACGGTTGAAGATGGATGGATGGATGGATAACTGCGTATTCACAGGGACTTGGATTAAAACGTGTAAAATTGTTGATGTGGTGAAGTTTTCTTCTGAACTCACAGTTTCCGTCATTTGCATAGAATGTGACCGTGTGAGAATTTGGAGCGACATGAATGCAGGTGTGTCCTTTTTTTATTTTAGCACGTATAAAAATATTGTCTTTTTCTCCCACACTTGTAGGTCTCCAGCTACCAGTCCCACACCTCAGAGACGAGCCCCTCCTCCAGGTCCGCCGGGCCGCCCTGTTTCTCGTGGCTCCGCCCCAGGCCCTCCTGCTGCTGGTGGACCTCCTTTGCCGTCTCGTCCCGGGGCGTCTCCAGACCCGTTTGGAGGCCCGCCCCCTCAGGTGCCCTCCCGGCCTAACCGGGCCCCTCCCGGCGTACCCAGGTGAGAGTCATGCTCTAGCATAGCATATGAAGATTTGTGAAGACTCTGTCAAGAGGTTCAAAGTTGGTTGCTTGTTAGTGTATGTCGTCGTGCCTAACGAGAAACTCCGTCTGCTCTCAGCCGAGGAGTGTGAGACACCTCTGAGCGGAGCGGTGTGGGTGAGTGATGATTAGGGATATTCAACCCGGTCACCATTTTCTTTTAACGTTTAAACGATACAAACTCACTAACCGACTAACAAGCATCTGTGAACAACATGCTACAATCATGCTTTGACCGTTTATTGAACTAATTTAGAATTATTTTCACTTGGATTATTGTTATCGTTCAAACGTTCAGCCATTTAATGTCTCGTGTATTCAACATATCGAGTGTGAATGAGAGAGTGAATGAACACATAAAGCACAGATACCTGAGCACGCACGTGCACGCACACACACACACACACACACACACACATTACCCCCGCACCAACAGCAGCCAAAACTAGGGAGCGAGTGAATGAGTGAGAGAACGTCATTGAAAATATTTGCTTCCTCATTAATTTACACATGCGCTTCTGATTGGTCAGTTTGTGTGATTTGTGACAAACTTGTCTTGCAGCTGCTTGCCTTCTGATGCTCACACACAGACAGACAGACAGACAGACACACACACACACCTTTAACGATAACCTCAAAGTGCCCATGAAATCAAAGTTTCTATTATGGAACCAGTATACACGACTAATACTGTATACCAAAAAATTATGTTTGCATTTGTTATTTCCTGTAATAAGGGGTTTAAACCTATTGCTGTGTAACACATCCATACCCAAACTAAAATGCTCCATAGAACACTTACATCTGTCGTCCTTACACATATCTTCTGATCAGTGTATCCTGAATGTAATTGGTTGTACAAATAAGTCAGATGTAAGTAAACTCAAGCAATTTCATGGGCTCTTTAACTGTTTTTCATATCATCCGTAGCAGGCGGTGAATTAAAGAGGCTTGAACCTTGAGAACTTTTGGTCTCTGTCTAGAACAAATGGGACAATTGTCTCCTGATAATAATGGAGACTATTAACCATTAGAACACTGTTAAAGCCTCAAGGGAGAAAAAAAAATAAATAAATCACTCTGGAGTATAAGACGCCCCTTAAATTTTTGTCAGCTTAGAGAATACATTGGCCTGCACGTTCCTTGAGCTGTTCTTCTACAGTCCTGATGTTAATTCTTCTGTCAGGCCTCAAAAAGATCTGTTCATACAAAGAAATCACTGGAACACCACTGGAAAAAAATACCAGAAGTACTGGAGGAGCAGGCCTACCGTAAAGACGCTAAGAAATGAGTGTATTACAATTACGGATATTCACAATTATAGCGTGTCTTTATGGAGAAATAATCCAGACTATATTAAATCAAGCAATCAATCAATATAAAAATAATTTTATATATTCATGTTGAATGCATGGTCATTGAAATAAATAAATACTTATATAAATAATAAATTTGACATATTAAATTATCATTTAATGTATGTATTGCTGAGTTACATATATACATTATATAAACCTTAATGTATAATGTTTTTTTAAAAACATATTTAATATTGAGCTATTTACCTATTCAATAAATATAAATTTATTTATTACTTTGCTGTGTGTGTATATATATATATATACACACTGTATATATATATACACACACACACACGCACATGCATATACACACACACACACACATTATATATATATATATATATATATAAAGCGTCTTATATTTCACCCCCAAAAGCTAACTTTGCTGTCCTTTGAAATGATCCATAAACTGAACTGCAAAACCTCTCAAATGAAATTTGTATATATGTGCCGTTTGATCAGTTTCGTTGGTCTTTAGCTCAGAGGTTTTGCACTTCACTCTATTATTAGCTGAGCACAGAGCAGTGCTAACGTCTCCTCCATATAAAGCGTGTTTCTTGCAATCCCTCCCTTCTTCCTCTCCTCCATTTTTCCCTCCTTCACTCCGCCTCAACCCTACCTGTTGATTATGATTACTCTTCACAGAATTACAATCAGTGACCAGTGAGGACCAGCGTGTCTGGTATGTGTATGGTACTCGGTCCCCATCTCCATAGCGTCTTTGCTCAAACTTTCTACTTGCTCGCTGCATGGCCGTCTGTCTCTGAGAACTCACTAAACATTCCTGAGATACACGTGCACAAACATGAACATTCGAGAGTCCTTCACATTGTTAACTCATGGTAACAAGTGTAATAATGTGTCTGAAGAATGTGTCTGCTAACATAACTAGAGTTAGCAAAATTAGCCTAAATATTGTGCTAGCGCTCTCACTTATCCACGATTTATTTTATAGACTATTCTATAGAAAAACACCATGTAGTGTGCTAGAAAATAAAAAGTACGAAGAAGGCTAGGGAACCATCAAAAGACTGTGATGGTTTGCTAAGAACTAAGAATGTAAGCGGTGTTTTCAGTGCTAAAATACTAAGAATGGTAGAGGTATTTTAAAACATGCTGACTAAAATCAAAATACTGAAGTGTTAAATGTAGTTTTTTTTTGCATTAAATATACAACTAATGGTAGAATTTTTAAGTCGTATTGCAAAATATTTACACTTAACACAAACCTGCTAGCTAACATCAACCAGCCTGACAGGATTTTTCAAGTGGGCGGCTGTGGCTCAGTCAGTAGAGCGGGTTGTCCACTAATCCACTAATCGTAGGGTTGGTGGTTCGAATCCCGGCCCGGGTGATCCCATGCCGAAGTGTCCTTGGGCAAGACACTGAACCCTAAGTTGCCCCCGATGGCAAGCTAGCACCTTGCATGGCAGCTCTGCTACCATTGGTGTGTGAGTGTGTCTCATTTGTAAGTCACTTTGGATAAAAGCGTCTGCTAAATGAATAAATGTAAATGTAAGTAATATTCATTATCTACCCTGTTAACACTAACCTATTAGCTAGAATGAACTAACCTGACAGGATTTCTGAGGAAATTTTCATAAATAAATAAATATTCATAGTCTTCCCCGCTAACACTAACCTGTTAGCTAGGATGAGGAATTAAGTAACAAATATCTATAACTACTCATAATCATCCCTGCTAACAGTATCCGTCTAGCCAATACGAGTGAACCTGGCAGGCTTTCTGAGAGGAATTTTAAGATTAATTTACCGGTAACACTAGCTTGCTAGCTTATATCAATCAGGAATTTAAAATAATATTCATAAATATTTATATTCTAGCCTGGTTGCAGGGATTCTGAGAGGAATTTTAAGTTATAATCATTTTCGCTGCTAACACTAAGCTAATTAGCTAACACTAGCTCACCTGACAGCTTTCCTAAGGACGCTTAAGTGATATTCATGAACATTTAACATCCTCATTGATGATGATAACTTGCTAGCTAATATGAGCTAAACTGACAGGATTTCTGAGAGGAATTGCAAGCCATATTCAAACATATTTATAATATTTACTAGCATATACACTAGCCTGCTAGCTAAGATAAATAGGCCGGCCCTGTCCTCCTGTCCTGGATTGGACAGAATACATAAATCTACAGACACTACAGACTTCTACAGCCATATTATGTGAATGCCTTACTGAACGTCCCACAAGTCTCAGAACAGATCTGAGATAGGACAGCGTACCTATCGGGCTCACATTGCACACTGTGCTTGTGAGCTTGTGTGTGTGTGTGTATATATATATATGTGTGTGTGTGTGTGTGTGTGTGTGTGTGGTCTTTTAACATTTTTTGGGTTTGTTTTTTCACTTCATTCAAGCAGAACAGGGATAGCACTTTTATCTTCACTACTGATCATTGTCATACTTTTGTAAACAGTAGAACAGTGCATATACTCACACTTTAGGTACTTACAAATACTGTTCGATTTCACACCTCTGTCAGAGCACGGTTCCACCAGGCGTGAGCCGTGAACCCGAAGCTTTCCGAGTTGTCGAATGTTTTCTGTCAGTCGTTTGTTGGTTGTTGTTCGTCATGTCACGGCATCACATAAAGCTGGGCGATAAGGTTTTTTCAATACCCAGTTCAATTTTCTTTCATTTGGAACATTCCTGCTCGTCACCAGCAGCCAATCCAAACAATATTGCAATAAATCAAGCAGAAAAAAAAACTCCGAATGAAAATAAATATGGGGCGCGAGCTTACTCAGCTTGAAGTTGGTACTCGGAGCTAAAATATTAGGAACACTAATAGCTTGTGAACTAGCAACACGCTAGCCAGTTTTTATTAGTGATATCACTGTACATGAACATTTACCTTTTGGCAAATAAATAAATAAATAAATAAAATTTGTGTTATAGATTTAGAATTTCGATAGAATCTACGTTCACAGAAATTTCGCGTTCCAAGCTTTACCCGAATGCAGCATATTGCTAAATACGGTTAACCCAGCAGGCTTTAAAAATGACAAGACCACACCTTTAATGCGATTAAAAATCATTTACAAGTCTTCACCTCAACCAACCTCACCTTCTGTTAAAGCTAAGAACTTTTAAAGAAAAGGTATGGTACTGAGGGGGCGCACAGTGGCTTAGTAGTTAGCACGTCCGCCTCACACCTCCAGGGTCCGGGGTTCGAGTCCCGCCGGGGCCATGTGTGTGCGGAGTTGGCATGTTCTCCCCGTGTTTCGGGGGTTTCCTCCGGGTACTCCGGTTTCCTCCCCCAGTCCATAGACATGCATGGTAGGCTGATTAGTGTGTGAGTGTGTATGTGATTGTGCCCTGTGATGGACTGGCACTCTGTCCAGGGTGTACCCCGCCTTGTGCCCGATGCTCCCTGGGATAGACTCCAGGTTCCCCCGTGACCCTGAGAAGGAGTAAGCGGTTGAAGATGGATGGATGGATGGTCTGGTACTGAGCAACTTAGTTTCTGTGCGGGGGTGGGGCTATTTTCTGGCCCAGAAAAAAATTAAGTATCTTTAACTCACTATGACTTCTTATGTGAAAACAAAACAAGTTTGCAAACTTGACTTATTCTCATCAAGTAACTGTTATCACTAATTTTTACTTTGCAAAATATTTTTCCCGCCCCAATATCGCCCAGCTCTAACTCCACTCATCTACCGTTTGGGGACTGAATGGTCTATTACATGCGATCGGTCTAATCAGACATTTGATCAGACATTCGGTGATGTCTTTTACAGAGCAATGTATCCTGTGCTTGCTGTTCAGTGTGGCATGAAACATTACTGAAGGTCCACATTGTTTTGTCCACCATGTGTCAAACTCCATGTGTATGAAGTCAGGTCCAAAGGTCTGAGTCGACTACTGAGAGCTGTTTATAGTCGATCAGAAGCCAAAACAATTTTAAAAACAAACCCGCATGTCGTAATTATTGGCATCCCTAAAAATGAACTGAAGTGTGTTCCAATTAATATTTTACTCTTTTTTTTCATATTTTACTCACTCATCTTTTTCCCCTCCTCTTCTCTTATTTTATCCATCCACTATATTCTTTTCTCCTCTCTCCCTCATTTCCCCCATTCTTTCTTTTTTCCTCTTCCTTCTGCTTCCTGTCATTTTCTCTACTTACTTCTTTCTCTTTCCTGTAACATTCTGTCTCTACTTTTTCTTTCACTTTATTTTCTCTCCTTCTGTTTATTTTTTCTTCTTCTTTTCCCCTTTATAGGAAGCCCAGAGAGTACAAATAATTCAAAACTCTGCATTTCACTAGAGTCAAGTATTTCATTTCAATGTATTTTTTCTGGGCAAAAAATCTCTCGTTTTCCGTTTTTGTTACACTTTATAATATAAAACAGTAATTGGTAGCGGACTCAGACTTTCAGACTCGGACCATTTAAGTCTGAATTTTACAGAACCTTGGTTTCTGTAAATGATTCTGGAGTTGGTCAATGTCTAATAATTGCTAAAACAACTCATCGTGAGGTTACACTACTCATCCTCCACGTTGTCTCGTGTGTTGTGACGTGAACCTGTTCTGCACAACGCCCCGAATACGCCCGGAAGTGTACGTGTATGTGGACATATGTGTACTGTAAGCGTGTCTCATCCCTGTATTCTCTCTCATCCTGTGTGTGTTCTTCCTGTGTTTGTTTCCATGGCAGCCGACGACCCCCGGCCTCACCCACCCGACCCATGTGATCCACAGACTCCTGCCTCTAGACTATTAGCTCCTCCCACCAGACCTAAAGGGACAAACACCCAGGGCACCGAGATCCCCTTTATCCTCTTCTCCTTCAGATTCACTCCAGCATGAACACACACACACACACACACACACACACACACACACACACACACTACACAGGTTTCCATTTTACTCTCTCTACATTTCTTCCTCCTTCATGTTTTTCTAACGATCCGTGACTTCTGTTGTGATTTTATTTCTTTCGGGTGAATGAAAGTTCTTTTCTGAAGCTGATGCATTATCACTCCCAGGCGCTCACTGGAGTAACGTGTATAACTGCATCTATTTGTGGAGTGCGCTTTTATACACTTTTGTTTCCGTTACGTTATTGGTCTTTGTTTTTTTTTTTTTTTTTTGTCCTTGTGTTTCTCGAGCAGCGCTCCTTGAAGTCACAGGCGGGAAGATGACGCTCCACTAAGCTGAAGGGTAATACACTTTACAGTCGTTCTGATTTGACGACCAGATTTTAAAATCACACCCGTTTTGCTCCAAATGTTTCCGTTCCATTGAAGGTTTCAGTACAATCCGAGGCTCTTGCCTTCCAGCCTTGCTGACTTTGAGGACGCCATTTTACTTACTACTGCTTTAATATTACTTTCGATATTCACTCTTCTCTCTCTCCTTTTTTCCTCCTCGTGTTGCTCAGGCGGCCGAGCAGGGGCAGCCCTTCACACCCCGAGAGCCCTCCTCCTTCATCTGACTCCTAAATACACCCGTCCCTCTGCTCTTCTACTTCTTTTACTTTATTTTCACTTGTGTTGTACTTTTGTCTTCTCTTCTCTTTCTCCATGTCCCTTTATCCTCGTTTCTTCATCTCCTTTCTTTCTTGCGCTGTCGTTTTCTCATACTTCTCTTTCTTTTTCAGTTCTGCCTCTTGTTTACTTTCCTCATCTTGTCTTTATTTCTCTTCCTTTTGGTTTAATCTCTTCGTCCTTCCTGCTTTTTCTTTCCCCTCTTCTTCGTCGTCCTTTTCTTTTCTGGTACATTCTCTCCCTCTTCCGCTCTGCTTGCATTTCTTTTTTATCTCTCTTCCTTACCTCTTTTATTTCTCTAATCATTTCCTCTTCTTCCTTCACTTTCTTTCTTATTTCAGTTACCATCTTTGTTCTTTGCTTTCATTTTATCCTTCCGCTTTTCTTCCCCCATCTCTTCCATCTTTACTTTGCTCTTCTTACTTATATTTCCTTCTTCCTTTTCCAGTTTCATTCCTTCCATCACTTTTGTTTTTGTTACTTCTTCCTTCCCTCTCTCCCCCACCCTTCCTCTTCTTCGTCCTTCCTCTCAAACTCCCTCCATGTTCACCATGAGGCAATCCTAAACTAAACCCCACCAGCACAACTCACTCACTCACACACACCCACCCACACGACATAGTAAGGAGAGGCGGAAGAGAAAACCAGACGGAAACCCCTTCAGCTGTACCTCCTCTTCCTCATTCCACCTGCTTCTTTAAAGGACAGATGCTCTTCTACATTCCACATAAAGTGGAGGAGCAGCGACACCACCACCATGCTGTGAGAGTCGTCTAGTGTTTGTGTCGTCGTTGCCGTCTCGTTGCTTCTGCGCTGGATTTTCTCCAAAACCATCTGGACTAACGTGAGGGCCATGAACACTGTCTCGATGTTTAATCTCTATTGTAACGTACATGTACGCTGTAGCCAAGGTTCCCTGAATTTCTCATCATCGCCACGTCGTCACGTTCGTACTGAAACGTCCTGGACCCTGTACGTGTTCACCCCCGTGACATTTCTCCAAGACTTCACGTTGCCACGTAGTGAATGCGGTGAAATTTTTGTGAGGTGGGATCTAAATAGAAAGTGCAATAAGTCTACAGATCGGTTACCATTCCCACCGTTTCACACGTCGTCGACCCGAACTTCCAAAAAGATAAACGTGCAACATCTGTTTAACATCAGCTACTCTTTACTATCATTACTAGCATCTCTACAGGTGCTTAACTTCTGAAGTCGGTTATGCAAACGTATAATCTGAATTATGATCGTGTGTTTGATTTGTTGTCCATTTAGGAAATCGGGTTTCGAAGGAATAATTTTAAAAGAAAAATCAAAACGGACAAATCTAGTCGGTCAGCCAGGACGTCTTTGGCGTCAGAAGTTTGCTTTATTCGTTTAGCTAAAAACAAGCTACGAGAGTATTCTCGCAAATGTATTCTCGCGCCGGTTTCACAAACATACCATGCAAATATCTGTTCTGAGGAACGAGTTATTATACACATCTATTACTATTTTATATAGGCTATACGATCACATACGGTTCGTTAATCCAACACGGTTAGTGCTCCTACGCTCTCTTGTTGCGGCACGAAACGCATACAAGTCATGCGCTATTTCAATTATTGACACGCACTAATTATATAGATATTATTTATATATATATATACGATATATAATATAGCATGAATATCGTGTTTAGCTAGAAATAAGAATAAAGTCAAAAAGCCACGTTGATTAAGATGTTGATGTATTGGACTGCAGAGCTTGCATAGTGCTGCGAGATGATCGGTTCTGTTCTGAAATCCGAGCCCCGTTCAAAGCCGTGGGTAAATCCTCGATATGTACACATCAGCCATAACATAACAGGTGACGTGAACGACACCGAGTACCTCGTTACAGCGGCACCGGTCAGGGGGTGGGATTTGTTCATTAAGAAGGAAAGTTCTCAAAGTTGATGTGTTGGAAGCAGGAAAAATGGGCAAGTGTGAGTGGTGGCTTAGATGAGTGGGTCAGAGAACCTCCCAAAAAAAATAAATAAATAAAGGCTGATCGGTGTACACACGCACCCGTTGCCGCATCATCATATTTCAAATGTGTATTAATGTGATTCAAAAAATAAATTCATGCCCTAATATTTGTCCATGATGTTGCTTAGCAACTAAAGCTTACTATTAACAGACTACAT
>JAFFST010055704.1:302251-330341 GCA_022414735.1 Noturus placidus
CCTGTAAATATCACCATGTTAACAGAACAGTACCTTCATCTCCTCTTTGTCTCGAGCCAGCCTGCTAATGTACTCCTCCTTCTCAGTGTGCCTCTGCTTCATAATTGCTCTCTGGTTTTGATACAGCGCAATGTATTCGCCTAAAAACAGAGTTACGAGTAAAATTATACAGGAAGACAGGCTAGTGATCACGTTAACGTGCCTCGAACACCATGCCTGCTGTTTCCTCACCAATCGTATCGGTTTCTCCGGACAGCTGGATACAGCGATGCTCCAGCTCCTCCACTCTCTCCTTCAAGTCCACTTTCTCCTGCATCAAGCCAGTGAATCTCTCCTGGAGCTTCTCCATGGCGCCCCGAAGTCCCTCGTGCACCTCAACGGAAACGCTATCTGTACTCCCTACATACACGGTCCTAGTTAACGAGTGCAATACTCCTACCTTAACCTTATATGAATTTCAAATCGGAGGAGTTCCCCAAGGCTCAACGCTGGGTCCTTACCCGTTTCGGAACACGTGCTGTGGTTATGATGCTCGTGACTTGTAGTGGCCACTTGCTGCAGTGCAGCCTGGTGTAACCTCCTCTCTTCTTCTAACCTGCGCATGATTTCGTCTCGCTCTTCCTCCAGACGGGACAGAGCAGAGTGCAGAAACTCCTCCTGTTTAAAAAAATAAAATAAAATAAAAAACATGAAGTTGGCTCCAAACCGACTTGCGTCGCTCGCTCGTTAGTCTTAACTGATAGTTTTACCATTTCCTCTCTGCTCTCAAAGTCCTCTGGGATAGCTATGGTCGATTTCTGGAAGCTTTCTGGTAGGAAATAGCTTTCCACTCCGTCACCTTGACAAACACAAGGTTGTCATTCAGTCATTCAATGCAATGACATAACAAAGCGTTTTCTTAAATCTGACCTGGATTTTGGACTTACCCTGGTCCCTGAGTGATGTATTTAAAGAAGAGCTGTTCAATAGCTCCTGAACCTCTGTTTTAAGGTGCTCGTTATCCTTGGCCAGCTGGTCAAGTCTCTCCTGAGAGGGTTTTAAACAATTACATCAGTGAGCGCTGCCATCACGATGCAAATAAAATTCCAGTACGTGATACTGATTGATGCATGATCTGATTCAATAGAACACAAGTGTTTAGCACTACTTTTGATACATTATGTGGTGCTGTTTAATGGAATTTAAAGATGCCTTTGTTAGCTTCCTGATAACAAAAGTGATCAATATCATTATTAACACTTTGAACAGTACACTAGATGTTACAAGAACTGCATGTGTGGTATAAAACTTAAAGCAACCTGGTACACACGGCTTTGAATTGTCAATATTACAAATCAGTGCACAAGTTAAAGTTAGTGAATCGTTACACTTCGTCCTAAAGGTCAACCGACCGATCGGTTTCGCCGATGAATCAGTGGCGATAACAGATATCTGGAACTTTCCGTTATCGTTATTATAGGAGCGACTGAGAAGGGTCCGCTGTCATTATACAGTACAAGAGCGGCCTCTAGAGGCGAAATAAAAACTAGCACTGACCGATTTTTGTTGTGTTATTTATTTGAAGTTCTTTTTTTATTGCGTTTTATTCATTTTAGAAGTCTGTATTTTTTATTTGTTATTTGGAGTGTTACTTCGTATATTTTATTTAACTATTAATAAATATTAAAGTAAATATACACTACCGGTCGAAAGTTTAGACACACTCATTCTTTATTATTCACAATATTATTGTTTTGTCTACAACACAGATTTCAAACATTTAATCACACCCCTTCAGTTCAAAAGGTTTAAGATCATGAGAAACATTTAAATCAAGTGTCTCCAAACTTTTGATAGGTAGTGTATAATCATATGTATATTTTAATAATGTATATTTAATTCATTCCAGTCATGGTACTGTTTATTTTTGTAATGAAGTTCAGCAATATTTTACTTCCAGTGTTATGTTTTCATTCCGTATCAATTTTAAAAACAATCGGTCGATTCATCGGGTATCGGCAGGTAGGTACCACCTAACTTAGTTATCGGTAAAATCCACCACCGGTCAATGCTCTACTTCAATACAACTCCTAGGGAATACTCTAGTGCTAAGGTAGGACTGACCTGCGCCTCCTGCAGCTCTAATTGTCTCTGCTCCAGCTGTACTTTGCCCTGCACTTCATCGTGCTGCAGTCGGTCCATCAGCTGCGTCTGCTGCAGGAAATACTTATGAAGGTGCTCCCGTTCGGACACCAACTGCTGGTAGCCAGTAGAGTACTGCTGCAGGTGCGCCAGGTACTGATCCCTCTGCTCCTGGAGGGACGAACACTCCTGCATCCGCTCCTTCACCTGAAACAAACAAGTGGGGAAATTAGCAACATCCGATACAGCAGGCGCATTCTTGTTTGTTTTTTTTTAAACCAGAGTGGCTTAGGCAGAGATATCTTTTAAGATACAACCTTCATTGTGTAAAATGTCAACAAAAGCAGAATGAAATGATTTGCGAATCTCATAAACTCATATGTTATTCACGATAGAACATAGAAAACATATCAAATGTTTAAACTGAGTAAAATGTACACTTTTAAAGAAAAATGAGGTCATTTTGAATGTGATGGCCGCAATACGTCTCAAAATAGTTGGGACAGTAGGCAGTACTAAAAAGAAACAGCTGGAGGAACATTTTGCAACTAATTAGGTTAATTGGTAACCAGTCAGTAACATGATTGGTTATAAAAAAGAGCATCTTAGAAAGCCAGAATCTCTCAGAAGTAAAGATGGGATGGAATCTGGATGGAAACATCTGTTGCTCTAAAACCTGTATACATCTTTCAGCATTGATAGTGTCTTTCCAGATAATTCAAGGTTTTGTGAACGTGAGGAGTCTCTTACCTGCTCTTTGGCATTATGGAGATCCTCCTGGAGCTGGCCCATCTTGCGAGCGATCTCCTTTTTCACGTGCTGCTCGGACTGCAGAGCGCTAGTGAGCTCCATATTCTCGTTGGTCTAAGAAGTAGGAATGGTGCAAATATAATTATGGAAAAAAAAAAAAAAAAAAAGCTTTCTAGATCACCATCTCTCACACACACACATACTCACCAGCTTGACAAAGCCGTTCTGCAGCTCGGCCAGCTGGTCCTTGAGCTCCCGGTTCTGAGCGAGAGCTCGGCTGATTGTGGCTTTGTCGCTCTGAACGTCTTCCAGGATGCGCAGCTTGTCGTGAGCCTCGTCGGCCGCGCGCCGCGCCTGCGTCTCCAGCTCCTCCAGCCGCGTCTCCTGCTCCTGCACCAACCGGCTCAGCTGCTCGTTATCCCGAACCTGCAAGCAACAAATGCGCCAAAACAAGTAGTGAATTTTTCGTTAAAATAGCTGTGCACACTCTTCCCATCCAGACAGCCAATACGGCTGATTCCAGTCCTGGGAATTTACTCAATGCCATCCCGAGTCCTCTACGGTCTTACACTAATTTCACAAAATGGCGGAAGACTGCCCTCGACCCTCAGACACCAGTTTTAGCAGATACTGAAAATCAAATCGGAACAGATCCTACGTTACGCCATCAAGTCTGATTGTCCCGAATCATCAACTAACTGCATGAGGTGTACCGAAATCCACGTCACCATGTTCCTCTGATCTTCTCCATTGTAATTTGTGCTCCAAGAGGTTCTGACCTGTGCTTTGTACTGCAAGCTGAGAGAGTCTCTCTCCTGCTGCAAAGTGTGGATGCTCTCCTCCAGGGCCAGCTCCTTCTCCGAGGGTCCTGCGGACTGTGACGTGGCCTGCCTCTCCTGCTCCTGAGACAGTAAAGCTGAGGGAGAGAGGGAGAAATCTTAAAATCAGTTTTACGTAGTTTACATAATCCTTCAAATCATATCCCAGCTTTTAAAACATTGTTTAGATCATCATAATCATCAAGAGCATCATATCACTGATGTAGACCTGATGCCTTTTTCAGCTCAGTAATCTGTTCCTGTAGCTCCTGGATCCGAGAAGCGCTCCTGTCCCTCTCTTCTGACATCAGAGTCACCTGGACACCGACACCACAACCACAAGGTGAGTCACGTATTAAATGTACCAGGGTTGTGTGCGCAGAAGGCATCGTACCTGAGTGAGAAGCTGCTCGGTTTTGTCTTTCCAGACTCGGCCTTCTTCCTGAATCTGTTCTGCGTACTGGTCTCGTTCCCTCTGGAGCTGTGCTACTGACTCCATGAGCTACAACACGACAGGTACAGTACAGCTGTGTTATACAAGACATACATATACACACACACACACACACGTATATAACGTTTCCACACAGAAACACACACCTGGGCTGTGTGAACCTCAAGCTGATGCTTCTCTTCCAGGAGAAGCTCGGATGGAACGCCTGACTGACTGGAGAACTGGGGGTGGGGGCGACAAATTGAATAAATGGGTTATTACTGTTATATTTGTACATATGTTTGGAACGGAGTTACATACACAGTTACAACGCTGAAAACGTAAGCTTTGGTGTATATGATCGCGCGAGTCACCTGCTGCAGCATGACGTCGGCCATTTCCAGGCGCTTGCGCAGTTCGTCCCGCTCCAGACCCAGAGCGCGGTTCTCGCTCGCTTTTAACTTCAGCTGTTCTGCCAGCTCGGAGCTCTGCTGCTTCATCTCCTCGTTCACATTACTGAACGAGAAAGAATTGGGGGGAAAAAAGGGAAAGAAAGAAAAGAAAAAAACAAAAGGATTAGACCTGCAATTACTACTTCCATACAAAATCGAACCTCCGTCCTAACAGGACTTACTTTAATCGGAAGATTTCCAGTCGCAGACTGTCCCTGTCCTTCTCCAGTTCTTTATAATGCTGTTCAGGTGAATGAAAGTAGACATCAAAAACATGAAAGATCTTGCATTTTTATCAATTTATACCTCAGGTATTTACATAATCCACAGCTAGGTGTGCGTCACACGATTTGCAGCGCAAAATTGGACTGAAAAGATCAAAAGAGAGGTTCATTTCCTGGAATCTAGAATTCTAAACTTCTAAGATCTACAATTCTACTCGCTCTCTAAATCATACGGAGCTCAAATAGTGCGATGACATTTCTCGGAGAGAGAAAGAGATAATGAAGCTGAGAGTTTAACTGTACGTTACTAGGGTTACAATTGTTCATAGACAGCGCATTAACTTAGAATGGTTTTTACACACACCTGCCAGCCAATCAGAATCGAGTATCCAGACACAGACCGTAGTATAATCTCAGATAGCTGAATTTTTTTTTTGTTAACCATAATAGTGCCAAATAACTTCGTTATATGAGCGAGTCAACTTTATTTATTTATTTTTATTTCAAATGCTGCACCTTCTCAAACTGTTTCTGCTGTGTAGACACTGTGGATAAAGTTCGCTCCAGCTCGGACACCCTCTGCTTGCTGGCGTGCAGCCGATTATTCAGTTCCTCTGCCTCTCCTGAGAGCGTGTTTGACACGGACACAAACGCAAATTCATCAGGAACTTAAATACTGCTGGCTGAGCAATCATTCTTGTATTTATTCATGGAGCGTCTAAAACAAAAACATTCAAGTAAATATTTATCATGTCTACACACACACACACACACACACACACCTGTTTTTTGGCGTGCTGCTTGCTGTGTAAAAGACAAGGCGGTCTGCAGTTCAGACTTCTCCGACACTAGAATGCCGATGGTCTGGATGTGAACCTGGAACCGCATACACGTACGTTTGTGTTGCTACTTAACGCATCACATCGCACTAAATTTATTCCCCTTATAAAACGGCCTATGACTCATTACGTAGGCGTGTTCTTAATGAACATAAATGTGTGTTTCAGTTTGTACTATATTATGAATGCAGTATAAGAATAATAATAAAAAAAAAAAGGGTATGACACGTTAAATTTAAAAATAAAAGACCTGCAGCTGTTCACGCATAGCCCCTTGTTCCTTGGCAGACTTCTGCTCGAAATCCTTCCGCTCCTGAAAAGAAGGAAAACGACGGCGGAGTTTTTACAAACAAGAACGTGCACTAATATTACGCATGAATCCATTTGAATAAAAATTCTAAATACTGATATTCAAGAGATGCCATTGTAAGAAGATAATCGATGCTATTCACGTCACGTGTCGGTGGTTTTAACGTTACGGCTGATCGGTGAAAGTTTAAATGTGGAATGTGTAACGAATAATGCTATGAAAACACAAGAACAGTAAATAAATAAATAAACAAACAAATACGAACTCGTGTCCGTACTTTACGTGTGCATTATATGCGTGTTTACCTTCTGCATCTGCTCAGACAGCTCCTGAGACTGCTTCGTCTAAAATGTAATAAAAGACAAAAACATAGGCGGTTATTACAGAAAGCATTTTGGAACGAGTCGAGGTCGTGACCGGAGCACGGCGAATAAAGCAAACGGAGGAAACCGTAAAGCCAAGGATAAAGCTTTGCAAAAGTAAGGAGTCAGATCACGCAGACCTGAAGAAACCCGACAAGCAAAGAAACCCATCAGCTTTGTTAATAGAAAGCAACGAAGGAAAACTCAAGCGGAAAAATTAGTATCATGTTAAAAGAAAACAACAATGGTAGCATGTCATGCCAGGTGCGTAACTGAGTGTGGAAGTGTGCACGTGGCGAGTTTAAACGTAGCGTTGATGTGTATAAAGGGGATATATAAGCCTGGGTGCTTCACAGCCTGACAAGTTCTTACTACGGCAACATGGCAAAAACACCCAAACGGTACACACATCGGTACTCCTCACACTCCTTTCGGACACCCTTACCAGTGTCTCTATCTTTGCAGTGAGCTGGGAGTTTTTTAGCGTGCTGGAGTCCAGAGCGGCTGCCAGCTCCTGGTTTCGAGTCTGAACGTGCAGGCATGCAGAGAGAAACAGAGAGGAATGTGAAAGGTCAAACAGAAATGGCCAAAAAAAAAAGGATAATAAAGAAATAAAAACCATTTATGACAGAAATTAATTTAAAATAAAATGGATTTTGGGAGAAGTATGACACGACGTGTCCTGATTAAGGATTCAATTGCGCTGGCAACAGATCGCTCTCTATTGACGTATAAATAAATAAACAAACAAACAAACAAACAAACAATAATAGTGTTAAAAAAAGGAAAGAAAAAATTAAATAATCAGGATGATAAGACGTCAGAATTAAACTCTGATCCCAAAATTTTTTTCTTTCTATATTAAAAAAATGAAAATAAAAATCACATTTATTAAAAATGAACAAAAAACACTGAAAAGGTGCAAAAAATGTTAGTTTTTTTTAACATTACATCATTTGTAAAATAAAATAATTTTGACTAAATGATTAAGAACAAAATTTTTGCATCTGCTTTCAATCATTGTAATTATTATTTATTTTTTAAATAAAAAGATTGCGATATCCACGATATCTCATAAAAGCATATTGTGACATACTTTATTACGCACGATTTTGACATATCATGACATCGCCGAGCCCAACTGACAACTACTGAAATGTATTTTCTTTGTTGAAAGATAAAAATTTTCTATTTTCTTAGTCCGCTTCTACAGATTAAGCCTCACAGGTTTAAGATATTAAACTAAACATCATGGTTTGAGGAATTCAGTAGTGTAGTTCACATGACACATATATTTAAAAAAGACTTTGAAATGGCGGAGACATTGGACTCGTGCGAGAGATCAGTCTGGATTCGTACCTCCAGTTCTTTCTCGCTGACGGGAGGCGATCCGGTCTCGCCATTGACGTATGACGACGGTGACTGGAGCACAGACAAGATGAACGTTGAAGGTTATCAGAGTCAAAAGAAAAACCGTGGCTTTCGACATTGCTCATGTGCTCTTATTTCATTTTATACTACTATATCTACACACAAAGCCGTTTTCGTTCATTCTTCTAAAATGATGCACGGGTGCGTCTCGATCAGCTCCCTAATTCAGTAGTCAGGGCACTGATCAGCGAGTCGGCCATTTTAAGGCCGCAATATCCTTCCAGTGCACTTCCAGGTTTGCAATCTAGAACAGAAAAATCCCATAATGTACCACAAAAACCAGGGAGCATCGACGGAGCTCACTACAGGGGCGACTGTAGCTCAGTCGGTAGAGAGGGTTGTCCACTAATCCACTAATCGTGGGGTTGGTGGTTGGAATCCCGGGCCGGGTGATCCATGCCGAAGTGTCCTTGGGCAAGACACTGAAGTTGCCCCCGATGGCAAGCTAGCACCTTGCATGCAGCTCTGCTACCATTGGTGTGTGAGTGTGTCTCATTTGTAAGTCGCTTTGGATAAAAGCGTCTGCTAAATGAATAAATGTAAATGCACTACATTCCCTTACTGGACGTCAGGTTTTCTGAAGCCTCTCAGTCAACTTCATCGACAAATGTAAGCAGCTTGTTATTGTCGTTGTAGCTCAAACATGACAACTTACAGTACGTCATCGACATTTAACTTTACTTGCCGTTCTTTAGACGGTTTGTTTGAGTCGGACGACTTTTAAGGGATTAATGATTTAAAAGAATCCACTAGCTCGCCTACGATCCTGCTTTATATAAATTTATATGACGTGTAAATGTCAAAAAGACATAACGGTCCTGCCTAGTGGTGATAAACATCAGTCACGACACGAGCACATAGTCATGTCACCGGAAATGGTGTCCAATGTCTAGCAAGCCAAGGGTCCTTACTCGACCCTAAACTCATGAACACGACATGCTGACATACTCAACACCTAGGGAGCTGATTGAGACGCACCTCGACTGAGACACACAAGTGGTAAAAATGGACAGCAATTTTTAAAGGCGACTCCTCACCTCAGCGAGAAGGCCGTTGAGCTGCTGCGAGAGCTGCCTCAGACTCTCTGTGGATGACAGCGGCCTGGGACACACAAGCAAAAGCATACGCACAATGAGCTCGAGAACTGACAGAAGCACGACACACAATGGGTTGTATTCAGAGCGAGGCAGAGTGAAGAGTTAATAATAAAATTACACACGTTGGTATTCAGACCGTAGAGCTATCCATGGAGCGGCACAATATTCCACGTGGGCTTGGTCACTGTCTGAGAGTTTGCCCTAACTATACAATAATTATTCAGGAAATAAAAACAAAAGGCTAACTGAGCTACAGTCTGATTGAGTGGGTGTAAAACGTGTACTGGCGATATTTGGGGGGGGGATTGGTGCAAAAAAAACAAACAAACAAACAAACAAAAAAAAAAAAAAAAAAAAAAAAAAAAAAAAAAAAAAAAAAAAAAAAAAAAAAACACCCCCCAGAGGGATTATGCTACACTAAATTTATTCATATATATACACATGTTATTTTTACATATAAAACGCAATCTGCTGTAGAAAATTAATCCAAGCTCCTCTGTAGTGCAATTCGGTGAACAACTTTCCCCGTGTAGCTACCGACACATCTTTTGACCTCAAGTGAGCAGCTTGAGTCTCCGACTCTAAATACGACCGAACGTTGTCGTTCTTATCCTTTCCCTTTTCTTATCTGATCTTCAATGATGTCTTGTGACCGAGGAGCTAAACTAAACGAGTGACGATTAAGTAGTCTCACCTATTTTCCTCCAGGGAGTGTTCATCACCGTTGGCATCCAGTTCACAATTCTCCTGAGGATGCAGATGGAAAATACATTTTTTACAATTATTAAAAAATAATAATAAAAAAAAAAGAATAAGGTAAATATGACACGAAGGCAATGAAGGCAGATGAGAGGAAGGAGGGGGGGAAGAACCTCTAAATCCTGAGAGAAGAGTATCTACAGCAGACAAAACAATAACTGTAGCGGTACAATACAACATCGAACAGCAGACATAAATTAAAGCATCGATCAGAAGCGGTGTGAGAAAACTCAACATTTAATAATTAGCCGTTATGGTTTGGACAAGACACAAACAGCAACTAAGGCCTGGTTTTAAAGTCACGGATTCATCCTGATTTTAAATTTGAAACAAGAACTGTCGATTGTAAATTCATTTTTGGTTAAAGGAAACCCCGACTGTGAAGATGTGTATGGCTTATTACATGAACGCTGACATATAAAGGATTCGCTGACGGTCTTGATTCTCCGGCGTCCCTACGGCGATATATACGTCTTCCGTTCAACCTTTCCAATCTGAACCCGAGCGGGACATAAGCGTGGAGGCTAACGGAGAAGACATCACTCAAAATGTACATCGAAATGAAGACGATCAGAGGTGAGGAGGTGAGAGCGGGGCAAAATCAATAGTGTTTGTGCAGAAACTGAACGTCTATGCCAACTAAAGAGCGCCACCTTCTGTCAGGAGCTGTTCAAGGTAAGAATATGAATTAAACTATCGTTTTAGGATTAAAATGATTGATATTAGAAAACGTTTTGAGATTTATTTTAGTAGGAGGGGGAAATTATTGCGTGTTAAGGCCTACAAGTCTTCAGTCTGGGTTCCTTTTAAAGTCTTGGTTTAAATTTTAGGCAGTGATTAGGAAACCAGGCAGAGACGTCAAGACAGACCTGCAGGTCAGCGCAGTCAGTGAGACACTCCGTGTTAGTAGCAGCGTGGAGATTAGAAACAGGAGAGCAGCGAACGTGTTCTCCTGAATCCTCCTGCATCTCAGAAATCGGGGACTCCCGTGCCCCCATTTCGCCGTGGTCCTGATACATCACACACACATGAAGATGATGCTGAAACTGCAAGCTGTTAGTGCATTAACACAGGCTAAGCAGTGCAGCTGGCTGGTGTACCCGAGATACACACCTACGTGCAGAATGCTTGACTGCTGACTGGTTAATGAGCTTCATCACAGACATATAGTTCTGATCTATAATACACTTCTGCTTGTTTACAAGGTAGTGGGGTGCAAAGCACTCCTTGTGAGACATGATGCTCGATTTATGAATAACAAGTTAGATTTAGCTGTTGGGAGTTTACATCGATCCATCTGTATAGGCTCCCATCCATCTACATTCATCCATCCATCCACATAGGCATCAATCAACCCATCCAGCCATTAATACACACAGGCATCCATTCATCCATCCACATGGGCATCAATCCATCCATTAATTCACAGGCATACATCCATCCAGCCATTAATTCACATAGGCATCCATCAACCCATCCATCCACATAGGCATCCATCCATCCATCCATATAGGGATCCATCCATCCATATAGGGATCCATCCACATGGGCATCCATCCAGCCATCAATTCACATAGGCATCCATCAACCCATCCATCCACATAGGCATCCATCCATCCATCCATCCATATAGGGATCCATCCATCTATATAGGGATCCATCCATCCATCCATCCATCCACATGGGCATCAATCCAGCCATTAATTCACATAGGCATCCATCAACCCATCCATCCATATAGGCATCCATCCATCTACCCAGGCATCCATCCATCCATTTAGGTATCCATCCATCCATCCATCCATCCATCCATCCATCCATCCATCTACATGGGCATCAATCCATCCATTAATTCACAGGCATACATCCATCCAGCCATTAATTCACATAGGCATCCATCAACCCATCCATCCACATAGGTATCCATCCATCCATATAGGGATCCATCCACCCACCCAGGTATCCATCCATCCAGGTATCCATCCATCCATAGGTATCCTATATATCCATCCATCCAACCATGTAGGGATCCATCCATCCATCCATCCATATAGATATCCATCCATCCATCCATCCATGTAGGCAACCATCCATCCATGAGTCCGCACAAAAAACCATTCAGCTATCCATTCAAATAGGCATCCATTCATCCATCCAGATCTGGATGACCGATTGGTGCACCAGTTCAAATGTATGAATCTTTACACCATACGTCATAATAATATAAGACACCCTATCCCAGTGTTCTTACACATCCCTAATCATAAATCAGATTTCTTTTCCTTACAAATGAACACAAATAATGGAAAAGGATGAAGAATGCAATCCAACAGTGATCAAAACTCAGCATGCAGGACATTGTAGTATAAATAGTACCAAAAGAAGAAGAAAAAAAAATAGGCAAGCATTTCCATGAGAACAATATGCAAAGCAGGTTTCCTGTTTAAGGCCATAATGCATCAGTCATGCCATGCCATTTACACAGCAAAGACAAACATGTGATAGAAAACTGGGAAAGAAACTGACCCACACTAACTAGCCAAAGTAACTGCTAAATATATAAATCTGTGCATGCAGAAAGGACTGGATTTCAGGGGGAAGAAAAGAGAAAATGAGACGGAGGAAAGGAATGAGAGAGAACCAGCTCACCTGGCTGTTCACCAAAGGAGGAAGAGCTACTCCATTAGTCAGACTAAGATCAGACACCATAACTTTGAGAATATTCTCAATCTACAGGAGAAGGAAAAGGAGGAGTGGAGGAGGCGTGAACGAGGGAAGCGTCGGACACAGTGAACAGATAAGACAGCGGAACAGCAAGAAAGGGAAAAGATTGGAGATTTCTACACTGATGTTGGTTGGAATGTTTTATTACCACAACTCGCTGATGTTCATTATCTCAGTCTTTATACAGACATGGATATATGATTAAAAATTTCTTTCCTTTTTCCTCTCCCTTGAAGCAAATCAGAAATGTCAGGAGTTCTTCAACCCAGAGTTCGGCACCAACATGGCCGCTCACACCACCAAATGTAATTACAAATCACTACTACTACTGAATTTATAGTACTATTTACTTAAGGGTTTTTTCTTACTATATGACGTTCTGTGTAGCAAGAGAATCACAAGGTGTTATTTTGTGTAACTATTGTCAAAATAATGACTAACCTACTAAAGGCCTTGTTTTTTTGCTTTAATTCCTACGCTTTTCTGAAATAAAACTATTTCTATTTTAGTACAGAGGCTACTTAATATTTATCTATGGGAATGGTTGTTCAGGGTCACGGCCTGTTACAAAAGTCTTAAAAGGTCTTTTAAAAGTCGTTGTGAACGTAACCGTTGGTGTCTGCATGGGTTAGGTTCAAACAGACCCTTCAGGATTTCACGATCGAGCAAACTCCAGTGTGCAAATTTTTAAAATGACCGCAGATTCGGGCGTCACGTGACATCATCATGACTTAAAAGATCTCGTTTAGCAATAAACATCACTGCGAAAAAATTTTTTTTTTAACAAATTCTGCAAAAAGCCACAGGACAAAATGAAGAAATTTTGGCTGCAACAATCACAAAAAAAAAAAAATAAATAAAATAAAAAAAAAAAACACCTGCAAAATGTTTTATAAAAACAAGGTTTCTGTTAATAACTATGATATTTTTCTGTCAATCAGTCAAGCACAATTTATGGTAAACAAAATAAATAAATAAACAAATAACTAATAAATAACTAAATAAATACAAGTGGAAAATGACGAGAACTTAAGATTATAAATAAAACCAACATTTTTACCATGTCCTGTTTTGTGTATGTTATCCCAAGCTTCAAGTTTCCCACCAATGTTATTTATTGACTTGATATACGTTTATTTTTTATGGATAAATTTGTTGTTATTTTCGCGTCCTTCTTACATGCGATGTAACTCATGTCTGAGCGGGGATGTTATCCTTTGACCCATATGCCATTATATCTGATGGTAATGTCAGCGTAAAAGCTGGGACTGTTCTTCGAAAGTCCTTTTCCTGGAATTTTACCCCCATGTCACAATTTGGCTGTGTGAAACGAATTGAAAATCAACAGCCCAAGTGGAGACTCACGTGTTCTGGCGAGTGCCTGTCGGCAGACTGAGTTTCTGCCTGACCCCCTCCTTTCACCTTCCTCTTCTTCTTCGGTCCAGGGTTGACTGGGGATTGAGTACCCTTCTGCTGAAACTCTTTCAGCTGTCAATCAGAGACACAGAGACAGAGTTGGGAGCTAGAACTCAATTACCCAACATCCACTAATCCCACCCATCCAACTCTTATTTTACACCACAGCATCCCATGATGTCATCACGGGTGGTTCAATCATGCTCTCTGATGGCTCTCTACTTGCCAGTAGAAGGAAATTAATCCAATGTATGCACTGAAGTAATGTCATGATTGCTGATAACTGCGACTGTGTACTGCTTCATTTAATTCAACATTTTAATTGACAGTGTTAATCATTTCAAGTTGGTTAGTTTGAAGCTCAAAGGACTTGTTGATGTTTTTACACTGACATTTTACTGATAAATAAAATGACTCCGCATTAATTTTCCATTTGTTTAATCAAAATGTGTTTATATCTTAGTCACTAAGACAAGCAAGTCAAGTAAATTAACCATGCAACCCATTTCATGAAAATATCATTGCATGCGACTTAAATGTAACGACCATCAGTCGAACTCTTTCTCCAAAGACGTACGAGACTAAAGCATTATGGCTATAACAGGTTAAACAAGTACATTTGCAATCTGAATATTCAACCACCTGGAAAACCATAGGCCATTCCTTAAACGTCACAGAGCACACGTCCCACCCGGAAGAATCCCTGTGAAAGTTGCGAGTGATCCATGAGATTAACAGTAGGCCTGAGTCAGCTGAGTAAAGTGCTTGGGATGGGTTATACTTCTTCAGTGGTTTAGCAAGATACGCCAGAGCAAATTAATTCAGAGCCATACACATAAACAGAGCAGCCTTGTGTGATTAAAGTAGACATAGACTAAATTAACGGCACTAAGTACCAAAACAGAGACAACAGCTTCTATAAATCTGAAGAATATCTTTTTTCATTCTTGTAGCTGTTCTGCTGAATCTAATCGAGTTGATATGTATAACTCATCAGCACAAAAATAGATTCAGACATAATGTTCGAGAACTGAACATCGATTAGACTGCTAAACTACAGTGTAACGGGCCTAAACTAGAACCTTGTGGGATACCGCCACACATTTTGGGTTTCTAGAGACTCCATTCAACTGATAACAGTCATAACATCTAAACCCAGCGAGAACTCGTCATCGTTTTAAACCTGTTGATTAAACAATATCAGACGATGAATTCAAGTCCCAAGCACATCCTCAATCCAAGTTCATCTACATGGAAGTTACGCAATATCTCCAGCATACCGGACAGCCGTCAAAAGGACGATGTTGGCGTCTGATAAAGTCGGTCACAATTTAAATTCCTCTGTTTAATCTCAACTAGAGAAGTCAGAAAGGTCTCAGTAAGCAGAAGCAATGATTGGGACCAAACACTCCGGTTTCCTCCCCCAGTCCAAACACATGCATGGTAGGCTGATTGGCGTGTCTAAAGTGTCTGTAGTGTGTGTGATTGTGCCCTGCGATGGACTGGCACTCTGTCCAGGGTGTACCCCGCCTTGTGCCCGATGCTCCCTGGGATAGGCTCCAGGTTTCCCGTGACCCTGATAAAGGAATAAGCGGTTGAAGATGGATGGATGGACCACAAAACAACCAGGGCATTCCCCCCCCGGTTTGTGTGTCCTAATGTCACCTGACTTCATCTGTGAACACAGGCGTTTTGAGTATGCTAGGCTCTCTCCATCTACACATTGAGGAATCTCACCTCAAACCTTATAATAGATTTGTATTTGAAAGTTTCATCCAGCCAAAATTAAGAAGCCAGGTACAGAGCTGTCAAAACACAAGCCTGCTAAAACAGAAAAAAGGTACACAGCTAGGGTGTGCAGGTTATTTTTTTATCTTCCATTTGTTTTAAATCAAATTACCCAACTACATACTTAGTTTAAAAAAAAATAAATAAAATAATAATGATTGACCTAACTACCCTCTCAGTCTCATTTCAGTGCAGCCAAACCCAGGTGAACATTTGAACCCTGCTGGAACAGCACACAAGAGTTAGCTATTAGCATTGAATAAACCAACAGAGTAATAATTTCACTCCTTCTATTTCCTACTCACACACCCCAAACTTCAACCCGACCTCCATTTCCAACCTCTTCGACCTGACATTAGCTCATTCAACGCGGTTTCTCAGCTGACTGTCACGAAGGCCCAATCTACATCCCCGGCGTCGAGTTACACTGCCACCCGCAAACAAGCGACGCAAGGGCGGGGAACTCTCACGGGCTAAACCGCGGACGTGGAGACGTCCACCGTAGGCAAGCTAAATCGGTTCCATTCCGGCATTTTTTGCGCTCAGGTGGTGGAAGGGTAATATGAGGTGTTGTAGGTAGGAAGAAAAGCGTGACAAAACAGACCTTTTTCTTTGCTGCGGCGAGTTTAATTTGCCTGCTCTGGTCGGCCATGGTCGTCCCGGCACCACGTCATCAAGTTTAGCATCCGTGTCCTGTAGAGAGGGCTCCGGATTACTCCGCCTCGGGTTACAGCTACTTCCTCCTTCTCCTCCTTTTCCTTCTCCTTCTCCTTCTCGCTTTAATGGCTTTGGTGCATTACCATCTAAAGCTTTCAGCACACAGAG
Organism: Noturus placidus; assembly: GCA_022414735.1. Classification (NCBI taxonomy): domain Eukaryota; kingdom Metazoa; phylum Chordata; class Actinopteri; order Siluriformes; family Ictaluridae; genus Noturus; species Noturus placidus. Next base: position 318,601 of record JAFFST010055704.1, read on the forward strand.
AGATATTTCTGCATTATTTAACAGTGCTGCTGAATTGTCCGAATGGTTTTGACTTATTACAGTCAACACAAAACACACACTTCAGTGAACACTAATCCCTTTTCTCAAAACCTAAAACACACCTCAGGCATCTATACAGACCCCAAACTTCCAGCCCTAAATCATTCACTTTCCATTTTAAACCAAACGTTTCCTTAACCAACATCAACAATCATTGTCTTCATGGAGCTCGCTTTATACACAGTGGCTGTGGGGATTTTTAGTTCAACGCATCAATTTCCTATCTATCTATCTATCTATCTATCTATCTATCTATATATATATATATATATATATAGAGAGAGAGAGAGAGTGTGTGTTAGATTTCCATGTATCTCAGGAATCTCAGATTATGTCTTTCAGATCTTCCATCATGCCTTCCAGCCTTTTTACTTCTATTAACCTGTAGTTCTGTGCCGCTATAAGCTAGAAAGTGTGATTTACCTCAGAGCATTCAGGCGCCTGGAGAGTCCAAATGAACACACACGGTTCACATAGACGTCCAGTTCATTCATGCAAAACAAGAGTATTTATACATATAGATAAGAAGCAGTACATGGGCACTTTCTATTGGTGCAGGTGCTATGCAGATAGAGGAAACACACAGCACACAATCATAATACAAGGAATAAGTCTTTTCACAGTATGAAAATACATGTGTCAGGTATAATCAAGATGGCAGTTGATCAGCTTATTCAAAGTGGTAATTAAATAAATACATTCATCATAGGTATTTGATAGCACAGAGATACATAAACAGAACCTATAACCCAGTATACAAGGTGTCTTAATACAGCTCATAATATGAGAGTACATGATATAAGAGAACGTCCTTTCAGTGAGTGTGTGTGTGTGTGAGAGAGAGAGAGAGAGAGAGAGAGAGAAAGAGAGAGAGAGACGCCCATGAATATCCAACCGACGTGGTGTTGGCAAACATAGTCCCTTAGGTTATTATCTGTGTTCTAAGCATGTTCTCCCTGTGGGTTTCTTCAGGGTTTTCCAGTTTCCTTCTACCTCCCAAAAGCATACCAGTAGGTGGGATTATTTAAATAAATTAAACCCAAGGTGTGAATGGTGCCCTATGATGGACTGGAATCCCGTCCAGGGTATATTCCCACCTCATGCCCAGTGTTCCCAGTATAGACTCCGGATCCACAGAGAACCTCTTGAGGACAAAGTGAGTCAGAGAAAGTGAGTCAGAGAAAGTGAGTCAGAGAAAGTGAGTCAGAATTTTTTTTTTGCCCATAGTGTATTTAAAACATATAAATAAATAACCAAATAAAAATAAGATTTTTTTATGCATTAAAAGCAAGAAACGCTGGCGTACCTACTCCAGTCCAAGTGGTGGCGGTAATACACCGTCACGTTGAACGTTAACCATTTTAAATCAAGAAGTAGAAAAAGACGACGACGAAGAAGAACTCGAACTCAGAAGTTGTTTATACTGGCGGTAAATACGAATAAAAGGAGGCGTTGCTAAAGCAAAACATAATTGTAAGTTATCGAAACAATCTTATTTGTGACAAATGATAGTTAAACGAAGAGGATTTGTACGGACGGGTTGAGGTTTCTTGCTAGTCAGCTTATTGGGTTACTCTTGGAATGGATTAGACAGCCTCCTCCACCTCCTTCTCCTCTTGCTCTGTTGCACCAGTTGATATATTTAGCAATGTATTATTCATTTTTAAAATGTATTTACTTTTGACGTCTTCTGATGTGAAGGTTGTGATGCTGCCGTGTCCAGATTCATCAGTGGGTAAAGGAGACAGTCTGCATCAGCAAGGTACACATCTCTCTTCAGATGTTCATACTGTAGGTAATGGCAGCTTCAATAAGCTGGTGACATTTGCTTATGCACTGTATGGCCAAAGTATATAACCCCCCCCCCCCCCCCACCCTCCCCGTAAAAACCGTTGCCACAAAGTTGGAAGCACACAGTTGTATATGATCCCCCAAAATCTAGAGCATAGTCTTTCCTGAAGAGTGGGACGTGGGAATGTTCTTGTAACAGAAAAGGGATGATTAAGTCTCGAATGGGATGTTCGTGTCCGTACTGTATGAATGTGAGTGTGTATGTGATTGTGCCCTGTGATGGACTGGCACCCTGTCCAGGGTGTACCCCGCCTTGTGCCCGATGCTCCCTGGTATAGACTCCAGGTTCCCCCGTGACCCTGAAAAGGAGTAAGCGGTTGAAGATGGATGGATGGATGGATAGGATGTTCAACAAGTACAAGGGTGTGATAGTCAGAGGTCCATATAGTGTATGTTGTCATTTATTGATGTATTTGTATAGCATCTTTATGGAAACTGTAGATTGTGTCATTCCTCATGTCTCTCTCACTCTCAATCTTCTTGTCACTTCAGTTTTGTCCGCGTTCCCGCTGTGCCATTTGACCGAAAATGATCTGATCCAGAACCCTCTGTTCTGCAAGCTCCTGGCCACGCTGTCACAGCATGTGGATCGCACCGGACTGACTTTACCCTTGAGAAAAGAGCTGGACAAGGTAGTCACGCTCCAGTCTGGATTACACGAGTCCCGCTGGTTTTAATTAGATGTAAATGTGGGTGCAAAACAGGGAAAATAAATATAATAGATATAATAGACATACAGCGATCAGCTATAACTTTAAATCCACTGGCAGGTGAAGTGAAGAACATCGATTATCTCGTTGTAGTGGAACCTGTCAAGGGGTGGGATATATTAGGCAGCATGTGAAGAGTCAGTTCTCTTGAAGTTGATGTGTTGGAGTCAGGAAAAATGGGCAAGTGTAAAGGATCTGAGATATTTGTTAGATGACTTGGTCAGCTGCATAGCCACAGACCGGTCAAACCTCGTGTCCTGGCATTCATGTGGATGTTACTTTGACACGTAACACCTACCTAAACAATGTTGCAGACCCAGTACACCCCAAGTACAAGTCGAATCCATGCATGTGTCAATCTCCATTAACATTTAAGATAATATGAGTAAAATTCTACTCAAATGAAAGTTGTATTTGAGTCCCCGCTCATATTTTTAAAGTTCTGTTAAGCTTTATTTGTAGATCATGTTTAAAAAATTTGACATTGTCAAAAAGCAGCAGTATCGAAATCCGGATGTAGGCTTAGCTCCCTAACAAACAAGCCAGAAGCGACGGGGAAGAAACCTTGAGAGGAAACGGACTCAAAAGGTAAACCATCCTGTTGAAGGTGAGAACTGATTATAAGGTGTTGCAGTATACAGGTGTAGAAGAGTAAAGACAAACAGTACTGAGTGTGTTGAAAGGATACTGGTTCAGTATGACCAGATCCTCCTGGCATAGGAGAGTCTTTATGATTACAGCAGCAGTTCTTGGGTACAAATGTACAGTATCCAGGTGAGCTTATCGACTGAAGCGATGGGGAGAGGGAGGGGGGTGCAAATATGTATTTTCTAGAAATAGTTCATGATGAGTGTTCCATGACCAGTGAGGATGACACTGGTGATAGTGAGGTTGTTGGTGTTGAGGTCTATTTGTGGACGAGGAAGTAAAAACGAAACGATTTTCCCATGCAGGCAGAGAAGGAGCTCCGGGCGCAGAAGTTGGGATGGCTCCGCTTGGAAAGCGTGCACAGAATCCTGCAAGAGATGGTCCAGGAATATCGCTTCAGGCAGCACCACGACAGGGCAGGACCAGCCGAGGACATGGTAGGACCTGTGCCGCGTGGAGAGACTAACCGTTCCGTTATTAACAAGAACACTTACAGTATTAACAGGAAAGTTGTACAGTTTACAGCTAGTCAAAACTCTAGGTTAATAAGATGAAAATTTCTGTTTATGACAGCGTTGTTGTTGTTAGCATTAGCGTATCCTGTCATTGATGATACATGGATACAAAATGACTATTAACTCTAATTGTTCTTCTCTTTACAGTTCTACGTCACTCTGGAGCGGTGTTTGATGGTGGCTCGGTGCGTCCGGCAGCTGGACCCGAGCGGCACCGTCGGCCAGGAGCAACCCCTCGTCCTGGGGCTCTCTGCTGAGAAAGTGCTGAGTCAGCTTCCTCCACAGCAGGTAGATTTCCGTCACACGTATTCACCCCCGAACTTAAACACACAGACAGCAGAGTAAGATGAACGTTCGAGTTAATAACTGTCTGATTGAAATGTTTCAACCCGGCCGTTTTCAGCGAGAAACGTTTCTCTCCAAACAGGACGTGTCGCAAATGAAACAGAGGCTACCGACAGAACTGCAGAAGCACCTGAAGAAGAAACTCTTTACCCTCCTCTCCTACTACCAGCCCGAGTGGGGTAAACCGCTTACACCGTCTCAACCCACATCCAGAAAATACACGTTGTACATTACGACCAAATTGGGGTTTTATTTGACATGTTCTGGAAGCTGAGGTCAGAGCTCCGGCATTGTACAGCATCTGGGATAACGACGATGATGAGAAATAAAGTTCTGTTTTGTGTTTTAGAAAATGAAAGTGAGGGTCTCAGGTGTGTGAAGCTGTCAAAGCTGCCAGGACTGCTGGAGAGTGAGCGCAGCAGAGCAGAGAGTCTGACTGAGAAGAACCGAGAGAACAGCACCCTGTTGCAGCGCCAAACTCACTCCTACCTCTCTGTGAGTCACTGGAGAGTGGGCTCGGTCTCTATGCGTCTCGGTCTCTATGCGTCTCGGTCTCTATGCGTCTCGGTCTCTATGCGTCTCGGGCTCTTTGCGGGTCGGGCTCTTTGCGGGTCGGGCTCTTTGGGACGGCTTGCCTGATCTTGGAGTCGACTTTCTTTGAATTGGCTCTGAGCCGTCTTTTCAGATCTCTGAGTCAGCTGTCTCTGAATTGGCTCGCTCTGAGTCTGCTTTTTTTCACATGCTCATTCTGACTCGCATTTCATTGAATCGTCTTTCTCCGACTCTGCTTTTCAGCTCTCTCCGAGTCTGCCCATCAGATCTCTGAGCCGGGTATCTCTCTGAATCGCCTCTTGAGTCAGTTTGTCGGATCTCTGAGTTGGCTCTCAGAGTCTGTTCTCTATGGGTCGCCTCTCTCTAATAGTCTCTGTGATTCGATTCGTCTCTTGGAGATACGACAAACCGTGAATTGATTTGGATCTCTGAATCAACTCTCTTTGAATCTTTCATTTACTCTGCGAGTCGGCCCTCTGCGAATCGAGGTTTTTTTTTTTTTATCGGTACAGAGATCGTTCGACTCTTATGACCCTGTTGAAAATTTGATTTGTATCACACAGACCTAATGGTCTTGCGGAATCCGAGTAATTTGATCAAAACGCACCGAGGTCTTGTTTATAGTGTTTGTGTTCTGACAGGAACTGCTGGAATGCATGCAGCTCCTACAGACGCTTGTCCTCGACCTCCGACTCAAAGTGCAGAAAGAACTCGACAGGAAGAAGATAGAATACTTTGAGGCCAAATGTGAGATTGGAATTCAGAAGATAAGGTAATCTCTTTTCTGCTTTTTAAAATTTTTTCTTGTTTTATTACAGCCTAGATGTACCATCCTCCTTTAACGTACCTGATCAGCGGAGACCTTTATTCGCCGACGTTCACTTCTTCAGTTTTCTGCTGGAGCTGCGATGCTAATGGAGATTATCGTTCCCAGTTTAGTGTTGTGTTTAAATCATCACTTACCTTCCTCAGAAGAATATTACTCAACTGCTTCAGTAACATTTCTGTGTGGAGTTTCACCTGCTTTTCCTGTATTTCTTATTGGTGCTCTGGTTCTCTCCTGAAACGTGTGTGTGTGTGTGTGGGGGGGGGGTGTTGGTTAACCTGAGACAGTAATCCTGTCACTGTATATCTACAGGGCAGAGATGCTGGAGGTGCAGCTCGACTCCTACACACGAGATAAGATCGCAGCGCATCAGAAAATCACGTGAGTAACGTTCATCACCCCATCTTTCTTTCTCTCTTTTTCTTTCTTTCTTATGCTCTTTCTTTTTCTTTATTTCTTTCTTTCTTTTCCATTTCATCTTTCCTTCACTTTTGCTTCCCATTTGCTCTTTTTTGCACTTCATTTATTCCTTTTAATTAACTTTCTTCTTCTTCTATTTTACTTTCTTTTTTACTTTGTCCTACTTTTTTTTTCCTCTCCCTCTTTTACATTCCATTTACGTTCTGTTTCCTTTTTTACCTTGCTTTACTTTCTTTCGTTCCAATATAAATAAAACTTGTAAAATTATTACTTATTTACCATGACTTTTTTTCTTGGCTTTTCCTCTCGTCTCAGGGAGAAGCTCAGTGCTGAGCTGAAGGCGTGCCACATGGAGAAACAGTCGCTGGAATCCAGACTGGCGTCCTTCGAGATCTACGGCAGGGAGTTTGAAGTCCTGGCGGAGGAATATTCCAGACTGAAGCAGGAGGTCGCAACCAAATCCTGGGCACTGAAAGAATTTACAACGTAATCCATCCCAGCAAGCAGGCAGAACCAGTACAAGTCCGACCTGATGCTTTTGGAAGCGCCACATTTCATCAGTAAAGATACACAGATGTTACTTTGCTTGTGACTATCGTTTCCAAGTACATCACTGTTAATAACATAAGTGTTACTAATTTTGAGTATTAAATTATACAGTAATGACTCAACTCATCATTACGATGCCCTTTGGAGGACATTTTTAGGTTATCAGTTCATCTGATTCCACGTTCTTCTAGTCTGTGCTGCATTCAGGGGAGGGTTAAATGATGGAGTAACAACATTTGACTTTCTTTCCACCAAACCAATGTGTCAACCATTTTCCAGGATTTTTAAATGAGCTAAATACATAAAAAAAAAACAATTCTCACCTTTATATTGTTTGTCATTTGGCCTTTTTGCTCATTTTATTCGTACTTCTATAGTTGTAACCGTTTTGCATAACTAATATTAGTATGGCATGCTCACTAAAAGTTTGAATGACTGAAAACAGGTTATTTGGATTTGCAGCTTGATTTAGAATAAACAATATGTGGGAAAATTAAGAAACGCTCCACTCATTTCTATAAGTCTCGTAAACAAACAAAGTTATTTTCCCCCCTCTCTCTCTCTCTCTCTCTCTCTCGTTCTTTCGAAAGAGGATAACGAATGCTGATAGTATTCATATATGACTACAAAATTTGTTTTATTATATATTCTTTAAAATGAATCACAAAGGATGGGAAGATTGAATAAAAGTCGGTAAACACTTCATATGCTGCACTACACTTGGAAGAGGATTGAGGATTGAGGAACATGGCGCCTCCAGGCCGCTGGGTGGCGCTCTAAAACAATAATATACACACACACACGCATAAGCGGCGTCAGTGCTGTCGAATGTGGTTGTGTAGTTAAATTGTTTTGAAGCTGCAATGGACGTCGTTGTTTATCTCGTAGCAGCGGCGATTTTAATTGTTCTGATCATATTCGTCGTGAAAATCCGTGGAAGCACAACAGAAGGTGAGAGTAAAGAAATCCCGACAGGCGATATATACAGTACGCCCTTCTCTTTGAGTAGGGTTTTTGAATCGACTCTCTGAGTCGACTCTTTTCGCATGCACGTGCCGTTTGAGTGTTTTTATATTTTGTAGATGCATATAATGCCATTATTCTTTAGTCAATTTATTCAAATGCATTCACTGATTGATATAAAAATGTTAAGTGTGTGAGTGTGAGAATCGCAGTGTTGTGTATGAGGCAATTTGCTGTTTCGCAGAAGGCTCTCTGAATCGACTCTCCAAGCCGGCTCTTCTGGGTGAACGTTGACAGCTGAGTCGCAAATACGAAGCCGTTTGAGTGGTTTTTTTTATTTATTTTATTTTAAAAGTATTTTGTGATATATGCAATGCCGTAAATCTTGAGTAAGTTAATTAAAATACATTCAGAGATTAGTGTGAAGGGTGAGGTGTGTGTGTGAGAGTGAATCTCAGCTGTGTGTCCTGTGTGTGCAACTCTGGAGTCGAAAGAGTCGGCTCTTATTAGTGAGTCAAATGATCCAGTGAATCATTTATTAAATGATTTCTAGTGCAAGATGACTCGTGTAAGTCCTTTACCTTGTACATGTTGCCAGCTATGAAAGATTCATTTGCTTAAGGGAACACACTGTTGAAACTATTTATTTATTTGTTTGTTTGTTTGTTTGTTTACTTATTTATTTAATAAAATGATGGACTGGATGATTTTTTATAATGTCAACGATTCGTCTGCTTTGTCTGTCAGTAGCTGACCATGAGGACCGGCAGAATGTCATCGCACGGGTTGCTGCGCCGCCACGCGTGGCAGAGGATCGAGGAGCAGGCATGCCACGCCGTCGCCGAGGCCTGGACAGGATGATGGCACAGAGACGTGCACAGCGAGATGCCCCCGAGATTGGTACAAACAATTTTCATTTGGTGAAATCCTTTGTGTGCTATTTCTCATCTAAATGGTGTGTTTTGTGTCCTTTGTTGTTGTTTTTTTTAAATTATTATTATTATTATTATTATTATTATTATTATTATTATTATTATTATTTAGAAGACCTTGATGTAGAGGTAGATGAACATGAGGAGGTTGAAAGTCCCCAGGCTGAAGAGAGACCTCAGGCTACAGGGAAAGTGGGCGCTAAGAAGCAGAGGAAGCTGGAGGAAAAGCAAGCCAGGAGAGCGCAGAGAGAGGTGGGAGATTATGGACATCTCGCAGTGTTTGCACTAGCGAGTGATAAAACTGCAATATTTAAATTATTGTTTATTTGTAGAGTGCTTTTAACAACAGCCGTTCTCAGACAGTCTCCAAGTGCATTCCGAATCTGCAGTTGATCAGTGTAAATTAATTTACATTAGTGACCATTTAAAAACAACAGAATCATTCATAAGCCAAGCAATTGCTCAGTTGCTATAGACCATTCAAGCTTTTTGACTCGACTCTAATACTTGGCTCCGATACTTGGCTCTTTGTCTCAGCTCTAATACTTTGCTTTTTGAGTCATTTCTTTGACTTGGCTCTCCAACTCTGGTCTTATTTTTAACTCCGCTCTATTATTAGGTTTTTCGAGTCATCCTTTCGATTTAATTGCTACTTAAGGGCTAATGGTTTTAACGAATCCAAGCATTTTCAGTGTGTATCAAATTCTTTTCCACTTTGATTTTGGGTCACATTTATATTATATTTTGGGGAATGAGCACAAACTGTCTTTGTGTCCCAAACAGTTGATGAAAGTCAAACACGACGTGCGTGTTATTTTACAGTCTAAAAGAAGTCCCGCTATGATGAGTGTTGTTTTTTTTCTTTTTCATTTCTTTTTGTGTGTGTGTGGGGGGCAGGTGGAGTTGGAGGAGCGAGAGGAGAGGAAGCGTGTACAGGAGCTGAGAGAGCAGGAGAGAAAGAAAGAAGACGAGAAAGAGAGACTGCAGGAACAGAAAGAGGTCAGTGTAAAGCTGAAGTACTCGGAGTGGCCACCGGGTGTCACTACACTCCATTAATGTTTATGAATACTTTTGTTGTTTTTTTTTTTTTTTAAATATGGGTGTCACCACTTTCCCATGCATCTCAGGGTCAAATTCCATTAAGAGTTCAAATGAAATGTTATTTAAGTTATCAGATTAGCATATAAGTACATTTTGATATTTATTAGTCTCTAATTATCACACATGTAACTGTTTACACATCACATATGTAACCGCACATTTTTTTCCGGCTCTGTCAGGAGGAGGAGCAGCGTCGTGCTAAAGAGGAACAGGAGAGGAAAGAGGAAGAGGAGTATCAAAAGCTCAAAGCATCCTTCGTCGTCGAGGAGCAGGGAGAAACAGAGGAGCTGACCGAACAGGAGGTGACGACTCTGATTTTTAGTTCTGCTTTAAAACACCGATTTCACACAAAATATAATACTTTTATAAATTATTATTTTTTATGAAGATCTCATCTTCGAAGATTTGACATTTCTGCTCTTTTTTTCCTGTCAGTCTCGCAACCTGCTCCAAGAGTTTATCCAGTATGTGAAGGTACGGAATTGTTCTCTCGTTCATTTAAACATATTTAATTTATCACTCTGTTTCTTACCTGTTTAACTGCTGTGTTTTTGCAGGACTCCAAAGTGGTGCTGTTAGAGGACTTGGCGTCGCATTTTGAATTGCGCACTCAGGTGCGTATCAGAAAAAGCACGTCCTTGTTGGAATGTGGTTGTATTTTGAAACTCACGTTGCACACGGGTCTAAAAAAATTTTTAGTTCTGAAATAATTACTACTAGGGCACACGGTGGCTTAGTGGTTAGCACGTTCGCCTCACACCTCCAGGGTCCGGGGTTCGAGTCCCGCCAGGCCAATGTGTGTGCGGAGTTTGCATGTTCTCCTCGTGTGTTGGGGGTTTCCTCCGGGTACTCCGGTTTCCTCCCCCAGTCCAAAGACATGCATGGTACACTGATTGGCGTGTCTAAAGTGTCCGTAGTGTATGTTTGTGTGTGTGTATGTGATTGTGCGCTGCGATGGACTGGCACTGTGTCCAGGGTGTACCCCGCCTTGTGCCCGATGCCTCCTGGGATAGGCTCCCGGTTCCCCCGTGACCCTGATAAAGGAGTAAGCGGTTGAAGATGGATGGATGGATGGATGGATGGATGGATAATTACTACTAAAGCAGAATGTAATTTATAACCATCCAGTGTACCTGTGACAGGCTCTGGATTCACCACCACCTGACAAACCACTTACTGAAGATTACATACACAGTAGCGGTCAAAAGTTCGTGGACACTCGACTGGAATGTTTCCCATGATCTTAAATTTGATCCCATGATCGTATTTGTTTCTTTCATTAGAAAACTAACATTTTATTTATAAAAAATATTTATTAAAACGGATGACTCAGAAGCGAAATATTCTGAAATCAGCCGTTAAGAGTCCGGCGTCGGTGTGAACTTCTTTTAATACTATTTAAAAAGTATCTCAAGGAAAATACCTCGAGAAATCGGTCGAGAAAACGCCAAGAACACATTTCTGGAAATTCTAGGTAAAAAGCGCGTCTACTTTGAAGATATGAAATGATTTTGATTTATCTATTTATTTATTTATTTTTTTTTTATCACAACACAATTCCCATCGTTCCATTTGTGTTACACCAGAATTTTGATGAATATTTTATTGTTATTATTATTATTATTATTATTATTATTATTATTATAATTATAAAATGTGGAAATAAACAGGAAGGAGTGTTTAAACTTTTGACGGGCAGTACGTATATAAAGTGGCTTTTCTGTTCGTTGTAGGACGCCATCGCCAGGCTGCAGGACCTGATGGCGGAAGGTACAATTACAGGTTTGTGAACTTAAAGACTTAAAACTGTAAAGAAAATCACTTTTTAAAAAAATAAAATAAATAACTTATTGACCCTTACTGACTAAGCAAGCATCCTTCTGATGTCGTGGTTCTTTGCGCCGACGGTTTTCTGCCGTCTGCAGGAGTGATCGACGACAGGGGGAAGTTTATCTTCATCACTCCGGAGGAGATGGACGCCGTGGCTCAGTTCATCAAACAGAGAGGAAGAGTCTCCATATCTGAACTCGTGCAAGCCAGTAACATGCTCATCAACCTGAGTCCAACGATTCACACCACCACCTGAATACACTCATTTTTTAAAGACACACACACACACACACACTCGGCAAGATTAACAGACACTGTGCAGCATTTCCGACCACACTGATTACATTTGTGAGAGACGTACTTTTAAATAAAAGTAGACTGAACGATGTTTGGAGGTTTTATGAATCTTTTTGCCTGTACATTCAATGCCAGGGTCTCC
>JAFFST010055704.1:330361-341602 GCA_022414735.1 Noturus placidus
CTTGGATTGAATGTCTTTAAGACCAGGAGTAAATTTAACAAGAGGAACTATCTGAAAGTTTTTTATTATTTCTATTGTTATTTCTAATGTGTGAATGTTGTGTGTGCATGCGTGTGTTTTTTTTATTTTTTTAATTTCCAGTAAAATACAAGGTGTCTGAAATGAACCTTTTGCCGCTTTTATACAGTATAAGAAGTCACCCAGGAGGTGTAGAAATGACTGGGATTGTCTCGTTGGACGGTGAAACACAGAAGAATGGAGATTATTACAAGAGCAAAGAGCGACTAGAGGATAGAAATATCAGCTGAATTATATGATTAATGATATATGATTAATGATAATTAATCAAAAGGGTTCCCTTTGGAGTCTGGTTCCTTCTTAAGGTTTCTCCTTCATGTCTTCTCGGGGAGTATTTCCTTACCACCTATCATACAACTATCAAATATCTTGAATTTAAAAAAATATTTCTCTAAAGCTGCTTTGTGAATAAACACAGAATGGAATTGAGTTGAATCTATACTAATGACAGTAGTTATTAATAAATAATGATCTACTTAATAAATTGTCATATTTAACAACAACTATAATCATAATAAAAACAACGTTAAAAAAAAAAGCTCATTAACATGTTTTGTGTAGTTTGTACATCCGGGAACATTGTGTACACAGCAACTTAAATGAATCAACCACTCAGCTGATTTCAGCCATTATTTATTTATTTATTTATTTATTTATTTATTTATTTATTTATTTATTTATTCATGGTTGTTGTTTCTTAGGTCGGCCACACGGGGTCGCTGTAATCTTAAACCCTGTATATAACGTCATCCTACGCGACGAGGCTGAATCCCAAACGCCATATTACTCACTATACAAACCCACTACCCAGGGATAGACAATACAACCTACTTAGTGCACTTAATATCCAAGAGAGTGTGATTGAGGACTAAGCCTCAGTGTGTCGCCAGAAAGGACTCCGGTCTTGTTTCGCTTCTGCTCGAGAAGTAAAAAAAAAAACGGGTTTATTTATTTTATTTCATTATTATTTAACATTTTTCAATGTATTTTTATTCCAGTCTTTGTGCTTTGCGTTATGTCCTATGCCTCGGGCTACATCCGGACATCCGGGAGATTAAAATGTTTTCATTGTAAACAAGCTGTCAGATAGTTGATTGTCCTCATTATTTAATACAGGTCTATCTGGTGATGTGGGGGAAAAGGAGATAAAATTGTGCAGGTGAGTGAGTATCTACGATCAATTCTGCTTTATTATTATTATTATTATTATTATTATTATTATTATGATTATTATTATTATGAAAATGAATGATAACCCTGGAATAGTCCATTTGCACTGTCACGTGATTCCTATTTGTCTTAGGATGGAATTTAGTCTCTCTTCCTGCTAAGTTTAAAAGCATGATTAAATCCACTGGATCTTCAGGGTGGATTCAGAAGCACGATTATTTGACTGAGGATCTTTTCCAAGAGTCTAAATCCATGTAGCAGTTTTAAATGAAAACCTTGTGATCAATAACTGGATGATTTCTTTTGTAGCAGGGGCTTTCAGCATGTTATATTGTGTCCATGTTAACATGTGATGATGATGATGATGATGATCATGAAGACACACACACACACACACACACACACACACACACACACAAATCTGCATTTTTGGTTACTTTCTCAGGCTCAAACCTTTTGAGCTGTGGTTCATTCTTGGCCTGCCCAGAACTGCAGCCTATTGTCTGAATGCAAAACCAATAGAATAAGACATTACAACAGTAAATATGTATTCTATGTTGTTATTGTGTACTCTCTGCGGGTGTGGCCAAGAGTATAAAATATCCACGGTCGAGGGTTCGAATCGCGCCGTGGGCCTGTGTGTGCGGAGTTTGCATGTTCTTCCCGTGCTTCAGGGGTTTCCTCCGGTTAATCCGGTTTCCTCCGTCAGTCCAAAGACATGCACGGTAGGCTGATTGGGATGTCCAAAAGTGTCCGTACTGTATGAACGGGTGAGTGATTGTACTCTGCGAAGGATTGGGACCCCATCCAGGGTGTAACCCGCGTTGTGCTCCAGGCTCCCTGGGATAGGCTCAAGGGGGCGTCGTACAGAAACGTTCTTACGTCTGAAATTAAGATCTGATGAGTTAAATTAGGATTTTTCACAAGTTCGTAATACAAGAAGCAAATCTTCACTCGATTTAGGATTCTTAAGAAAATCTGGAAAACTTTAGTGTGCATTTTTTCCAACACCACCAGTAAGATTGGTCTTAAAAGAGAGTATCGAGTAGACGGGCGTTACATTCTTGTCCGTGGTAATCACACTGATTAGGATGTATTTTTTAAAAATTAAAGAATTTATTTTGTGTTTTTTCCCTGTAGCCATGCCACTGACGCTGAGTTTATCCCCGGCCGCTGTGTGTCAGTGCTTCACACTGGTGTCCCTCTGCACCGCCATCGCCGACCCGAACTGGATCCAAGTGCAGAACACGACAGGCACGAACCAGCTCATTTACGGAGTGGCTTTTACACTACACGCTGCACAGAACCTCTCCGATACCGGTACCACACACTTCACTTCACTTCACTTCACTTCACTTTGGTGTGATTAATGTCATATTTGTTTAAGCACAAAATAAGGATTAGGAACATCTGTAATGAATATATTTAGTGAACAGATGTTCAGAGGTTGAAATGCTATCTGAAAATAACGGGAAACATTTTGTCTAAATATCTGTCTCAAACAGCATCCAGTTCATTAGTGATGTCATTTCCTGATGTTTAGGACGTTACCATATAGCTAAAGGCTGGAATCACTTTCTTTTTTTTTTCCCTCCATAGTTTTACTTTTAAGAAAGAGTTTCCTGTGACTCCTATTCACAATACGCTTGTACTACACATGGGTAAAATTCTGAGTCTGGTTTTCTTCCCCATTTTTATCTCAGAGTTTCTTTTTTCTCATCTCTGGCTTGCTCGTTAGGGATCTAAATCTACATCCAGAGTTCTGTAAAGCTGCTTTATGGCCTTGTTTTCATTACTGTACAAATGATATATGACTTAAAATGAATTGAAACAAAGTTGGTCAAAGCACGTGCATACAGATGTTAGGGTATACATATACAGTAGATAGAGAGAGAGAGAGAGAGAGAGAGAGAGAGATGCTGCGCAAAAGTATAGAAGCACACATTGGGGACATGGAAAGCTGAATCAGTTCCAGTTTGATGTAATGAGAGATCAGTATTCTTTTTGTTGTTGTTCTTACAGCACCGTTGGGTGGAATGCATGGACTAGGCATGGATTTGCTCTACACCCTCGTTGCTCTGTGCTACAGCGCCGTTCTGCTCTCCAGCTCCTCCTTCTTAGTGGACTTCCTCGGTATCAGGTTCACTCGCCCCAGGCTGGTCATGTCACTTCACATCTCCACAGGTGCTTATTTGAACTGTTTTTGTTAGCTGCAGGCTTTTATGAGAAGCATCTGGATTAAACGTTATGTCCGTCATGTCTTAATGATGATGGATCGATATTCTCAACAAACATGCAGTACTATGCTGACTTGCACGCCTCGTCCAAAAATAGAAATAGTAGAAAATGCTAAATAGACCATAGTGCAGTTCTCATGCAGAGCTGTGAGACAGTTCAGGACGTGCAGTTATGGGTAAATAATCAACGATTAAGTCCGTTACCATCCCAGAGTTCATTTGTTTTCCGAGAACAGGGTGTGTTTAATTTCTCTCATACCACCGCAGTTTCTCGTCCGCTTTCTGTGTCTCTTGGAAGTTGACAAGACACAAATGCATCATGTCGGGTTAGTGATAAACTGGAGAAGCTCAAAGTCTCCAGTGCTAAAGCGCAGACACAGGAGTCTCCTTCCATGGATATTAAATAAACATTAACCTTACAGAAGTCTTCAACGTAGAAACAGTTCGGTTTCTTTTCTACTTTGGTAAATAACTGTTGGTCTTTTTTTTTTTCACAATCAAACCATATTGAACATCTGCAGTGTTTTAGGGTGGGTTCGGGTTAGACCCTCAAGTGATTTATTGCTTTTATAAAACAGAACAAAAATACAGTAATTTGAAAAAATCCAATTAAATAATTAAATGACGTCCGCCTCACACCTCCAGGGTTCGAGTCCCGCCAGGGCCATGTGTGTGTGGAGTGTGCATGTTCTCCCCGTGTGTCGGGGGTTTCCTCCGGGTACTCCGGTTTCCTCCCCCAGTCTAAACACATGCATGGTAGACTGATTGGCGTGTCTAAAGTGTCCGTAGTGTATGAATGTGTGTGTGAGTGTGTATGTGATTGTGCCCTGTGATGGACTGGCACCCTGTCCAGGGTGTACCCCGCCTTATGCCCGATGCTCCCTGGGATAGACTCCAGGTTCCCCCGTGACCCTGAAAAGGAGTAAGCGGTTGAAGATGGATGGATGGATGGATAATTAAATGAACGATCAGTTTGTTTTAATTTGCGTTGCAATTTTCAGATTCTTGTGTGCTTTTTTTTCTTTTCGACTTGCACGAAATTGTTCTGCGCGCTCGTTCACAGCGACGTGCGTTGGTAAATGAGACCTCCTAGTCGTACTCGTCTTCGACGCACGTGAATCGAAGGGGGCTTTGGCTGTCGTGACGACGTCAAACGACGAGTCTCGGCCCGAATCTGCGGAAAATCTGCTGTTATTTTGAAAAAATTGCGAGCTCCTTCGAATATTGTGGAGTTTCCTTGATTTTGTGTTCGTTCCTGCGATCGCAAACTCTTGAAATCCTGGTGGGACTGAATGTAGTCTGTTAACACAAAGCTGGATGGCATTCAGTGGATGGGAAAATTGACTGTAATGTAATAAATAAATAAATAAATAACGAGTCTTTATTGGTCCCATATACAGCAGAGCACTGTGAAATTGCATACCCCAGCCTGTCAGGAAGCTAGCTGGGGTCAGAGAGCAGGGTCAGCCATGATATGGAGCAGAGAGGGTTAAGGGCCATGCTCACGGGCCCAACAGTGGCAGCTTGGCAGTGCTGGAGCTTGAACCCCGACCTTCTGATCAGTAACCCAAAGCCTTAACCGTTAAGCCACCAATGGTTTTATTACTTTAAATCCTGTCATCCTTGCAATATAATCCCATAATATCACATGATTATGAGCTACACATAACAGCCAACCCATTTCCTAACCCTATAGGGATTTTATAATGCTCAAGGGTCCTGATAAATCACTCTTAACACACACCCTCGAGTGGCATCTTGCTTTATTTTATTTTGGGAATAAATAAGCTGAAACTAAACTGTCATTTATACTCATTGTTGTGTAACAATACCCATTGTGATTAGACTGTGATTAGATTTGTGGCTTTAATCCTGCCAGCCAATCAGAAATGAGTATTCTGTCTGGTCAGGGTGTAAACAAATAAAACACATCTGTCTTGGGGTGTGTACTGGGTCTATTGCTGTTTCTATAACACTTCTCATTGACTGCAGGCTGTTCACGTACTATGCTCACGTGTCTAACGTCTGTTTCTAGCCATGATGTGTGTGGCGGTCCTGACAGTGAGTGGGACGTGTCTCTGGGTGGTCCAGCAGAACGTGCAGAAAGGGAGAGTGAACTGGGTTTGGAGCACGGCCTCGGCTCCACCCAGCGGACTGATCACCTCGCCTGGAGAGAGCTTTTACATCGAGATACTGGCTCTCGGCTTCTCCATCATGGCCGCCATCCTCAGCTGTCACCGTCCTTCCGAGTCCATCGTTCCCTCGCAGTTCTACTCGGTGGAGCCTGAGGACGGAGAGACGGCGCGTCTCATTGCTGAAACGGGACCTGATGAAGACGAGTGCGGGGACTGAGTAGACGTCACATGCAGCATCAGACCGTGTGCTTTTATATCGGATAAGAACACTGTGCTGCACAGTTCTGACTGCTGGATATGTTCAGTAGTTACTTGGCAGTTTACTAAAATATGTGCACTGTGTTAGGGTTTTTAATTTATATTATTATTATTATTGTGATTGTTCTTAACAAAGATTAACCAGAACCTTCTTATATACTTTAATGAGGCTGCCGTATTACTTCTAAACTAGAGAAATCTAAACGGACCAAAGAAATAACCAAAGCGTAGAGTAAGACTGACTGTAATCTATTTATGCAGTAATTCCCGTGCAGGAATGCATTGGGCTTTTCATAAGCAATACACCATGATGGTGTGCTGTTACAGGAAAATAATCAATTACCGTTAAGCCCCACAGAGTTTATTTTCAATTAGAATTTTTTTTCCTATAATAACATGTCCCAACGCGTTTTATTTCTCTTATACCACAGCAGTTACAATTACACGTCATACTTTTTAAAAAATCTATTTGTAGTTACAACAGCTATAAACAGTCGTTTCCTCTCTTGCCTCCCTCTCTCTCTCTCCCTCTCCTTCTCTTTCTGTCTCTCTCTCCTTCTCTCTCTCTCTCTCTCTCCCTCTCTCTCTCTCCCTCTCCTTCTCTTTCTGTCTCTGTCTCCTTCTCTCTCTCTCTCTCTCTCCCTCTCTCCTTCTCTCTCTTTCTCTCTCTCCCTCTCTCTCCCTCTCTCTCTCTTTCTCGCTCTCTCTCCCTCTCTCTCTATCTCTCTTTCTCTCTCTGTCGCTCTCTCCCTCTCTCTCTCTGTCTTTCTCTCTCTCTCTCTCTTTCTTGATCTCTCTCTCTCTCTCTCTCTCTTTCTTGATCTCTCTCTCTCTCTCTCTCTCTCAGGTAATAAGACAAAAACTCTACTTGTCATGTTACTGATAAACCACAAAGTGCAAAGTCCTCTGTGCGACAGACTTTCGAGAGCAGAAAACATAAAGCGCTTACAAAGCGCGGACACTTCCATAAACGTTAAATAAAATCCGTCTTAACAAAAACTATTCACCTGTGAATTAGTTACTATAGAAACGATAACGCCAGGCCTAGCGCATTCAAATAAATGTGATTTGCATCTGCACTACTATCAGAGCTCCTGTTATAGTTTTGATATAATGATATATAATTTTGACCAATTAGAATCGAGAATTCGACAGTTCTTCTGTATCACTATTAACGAGTAGATTCTTATGGACTTATTAAAAACTACTAAAACATTTTCTCAGAGACCAAAGAGCATGCTACAACCTCCTAAGCCACTATTCAGTCTGAAAGCAACAGGAAGCTCTCAGTGCCTTAAACTCTGTGACAGACTGCTGATCAGATTTGCGATGTAGGACTACAAGAGGACAGAAAAAAAAAATTCGACGTTGTACGTAGCATCGAGAGGGGAAATAATGTTTTTGAACATTTCAGTCATAGGAGGAATTGCTTGATGGATTCAGTCTGGGTTTTGTGAGAACATTTCTATAGTGCTGTGTGAACAACCTTCTATGGATTTTGTGAAGCAAACCACTACTAAAATTTCAAAACAATGTTTTGCGGAAATTTTTATAGAATAACCTACTTAGACTCGGTTCAATTTGTTACTCAATGCTAGTCTCATTTTATAACAAGGATGGACTTTAACACTTAGGGTGTGCTGTTATAGGAGAGCAAAGCATGTCTCCAGATGTTTTATTCCTCTTATACCTCAACGGTTTGTCAGCCATTACAATTTTTAATTTGGCGATGAACGACACGTCATACCTTGAACTGTTTATAGTCGCATGTATTGTTTCCGAAACGCCGTAAGACAATTTCCTACATTTACATTTATTCATTTATTCATTTAGCAGACGCTTTTATCCAAAAAAAAAAAACTTACTAATGAGAGCACACTCACACACCAATGGTAGCAGAGCTGCCATGCAAGGTGCTAGCTTGCCATCGGGGGCAACTTAGGGTTCAGTGTCTTGCCCAAGGACACTTCGGCATGGGATCACCCGGGCCGGGATTCGAACCACCAACCCTACGATTAGTGGACAACCCGCTCTACCAACTGAGCCACAGCCGCCCTCATTTTTTCCCCTCTCTCATGAACTCAACAACACAAAAAAAAAAAACGCAGCCTGTTGTGTTACCAAGAAATAAGAAAAGCCTTTGTACTTCAAAAAAAAAAAGACATCTTAGCAGGTGGAAATACCTTGAATAGAGACAAATCTATCTAGGATTATCAAATATAAGATTATTAAACCAATTTCAAGCCATTTGTACTCATTTCAAGCTTGAAATAGACTTTTTCACATATTCTTGCTCGTTTTAAACATTTATTTCTAGAAAGAAGCGAATTATCGGCCAGTAGGACACGAAAGCGACGAGATTTAAATGAGTAATGTCCAGAAATGTGTTTAATGATCGTATATTTGGATTATTGGAATCTTATAATAAGAAATATTACATAAATTCGACTATATTAAAGCTATTTGGACTGGCTAAGATGACTTTTTTGCAGTGTCTTGATTGAACTGTTGGTTTTCCAGTGAGATCGTGATTATTGTTTGTATCGGGATGTGTGGAATGACCTTCCGTTATCAGGATAGTGCAGATTTTGTAGGGTTAAGATTAGTTACGCAGTAAAATATCAGGAGAACTACTGTATGTAGGTACTATCTCTAGTAGAAAGAACAATCCTATTGGAAATCCTGACAGAAAATGTCCAACTCTCGAGCTGGGTTCATGTATTTTCTTAAGTGACGAAGCAAAACGGAAGTTGATTCACATTGTTATGCGTTTATATAATAAGATGGACTTCTGTAATCAGTCTATAACAGTGCAACAATCTCAGTAGGTACGTTTTTGTTGCATGTATAATTTAAGTGTAACTACAGTATGAACATATTCGAAAATACCTTTGATGAGAATACTTTGATTTAGATCTGAAATGTTCTGGAAATGTGTTTGATACAGGCTTTTTTTCGTGTGGCGTGTAAACCACTGATGGATTTCCCGCTGACCCGAGACGCGAGGGCTCGTTTTCTCAGTCAGAGATTATTCTCAAGTCTAGACAGAAAAGCATTTTCAGCTGAGAATCGGCATTGACGTTGCAGTTTCATCCGAAATTAGACCAAAGGTTTGCCGTCAGAGAGATGAAATAAATAGGAGCGGTGACGTCATACACGTCACGAAACGTGAGGAAAAACCGAGCGAGTGTTCACGAGGATGATACAAACATTCTCTACACGATAAACATTCGCTACACATTTTGTCATGTGGTTGTAATAGACAGGAAAGTATATTTAATGTAGCAGAAATCCAATAAATAAATGTCTTAATGCTCATATGTATTGACAGCTTATTGTAATTATACTGTGTTTTACAATATATACCAATATATACATTATTACAGCTGTTCATGACCACGATCGGGGAGAAATATATGGATCATAATCATATCATGAGCAGTTCTGTGCATTTCACATGTTATCATTTAGGTAAATATATTTACAATAAAATGTGTAATATATATATATATATATATATATATATATATATAGGAAGGCGATTGTATACTATAATGCATTTGAGTTAATTTAGTGTGTGAGTGCATGTGTAAACATATATGTAATGTGTATATGTGTGTTTATGTATACATATAATATCTATCCATCCATCCATCTTCAACCGCTTACTCCTTTTCAGGGTCACGGGGGAACCTGGAGCCTATCCCAGGGAGCATCGGGCACAAGGCGGGGTACACCCTGGACAGGGTGCCAGTCCATATATATATATATATATTCATCTATTGACATAATGTACACATCATTTTCACTGGAATCATTATCCAAATCCTGATCTTATCCCTCATTACACACCGAGTGAACATTTACAGTAGACGTGCATTCATGCAGAAGGCCCATCAACCCAAGCGTTGTGTTTTACAAAACTCTAGTTGTATGCAAAAGTCTGGGTACCCCTCACACAGTTACATATTTTACTGATATTTTTTTGTTTTTAGGTGGAAAGGAGTAAACAGCAGCACTACAACAAACAATTTATATAAATATCTTAATGCACAATTCATTTCTATGCTATTTTTTTTTAACAAATGATGTCATTTTCCAGGGGAGTGCAAAAACATTTGCATGTAACTGTATCACTATTTCTTCTTTATACCCTGTCTGTGCTGATGAGACTGTGACAGTGTGAAAGATACGCTGTGTGTTAACATTTATTATTTTTTTAAAATGTTGATTTCATTTTTTTTTGTCTTTTTGCATAAAACTGACAGCTAATACCTGAATAAATAAATAAATGCAAATATTTATAAAGTCCACTTTAAGAAATGTCAAAAATGCATCTATGCTTCACACCCGAAATTTCCAATCTTGACATTTTGTGTTTTGTCATAGACAGAGAAAATAATATTTATGATTAAAGGTGCGGTTTGTAATGTTTAGAGCCCCCTACTGGCTGTAATGTAAATTGAAAGAACACAGAAAAGCCTGAGGCTTCTTGACAATTGAAAACTACACTTATTATAATGCCAATGTGATGGAGCGAAAGAGCTTTGGTTGTGAATGCAGCTGATTTCCAAGCTGGAGAAATGCACATGAAAGCTAAATACAGAATATAGCCTCTTCCCATGCATGCGAATATTGTATCTTACAGTTTTTAGAAGGAATTATGACCAGACTGGGAATGCTTTCAAACATTACAAACTGAATCTATAAACATGAATAGCGTCTCTTACGAGTGAATTCACACCGATGACTTGCCAGTTGAACTGTTTCTTAAGTGACATTCAAGACACAACAGACTTTCACACCAGATGAATTACAGACGAATGATGCGTATATGCAAAATCACATATCATAGTTAACGGGTTCTCTCTCTCGCTCTCTCGCTCTCTCTCTCTCTCTCTCTCTCTCTCTCTCTCCCCCCTCTTTCTCTCTCTGTCTCTCTCTCTCTCTCTCTCTCTTTGTCTCTCTCTCTCTCTTTCTCTCTCTGTCTCTCCCCCCCTCTCTCTCTCTGTCTCTCTCTCACTCTCTTTGTCTGTCTCTCTCTCTGTCTGTCTCTCTCTCTCTCTATCTTTCCCTCCATCCTCAGTCATCTGAAAGCAGCTTATGCTCCAGTTGGATGGAGACCATCGCCATAGTAACCTTGACAAATTGTTGATGTCACCAGTGAATTTGTGAATGAAGAGAGAAAAGCAAGAAAGGAAAGCAGGAGTGTGGGATAACCTGTTCTGTGAAGAACTGTGCACAAAAAAATGAAAAGAGTTAAATGTTTGTAGGCTGTATTATGTCAGGTCTATATAATCCACTGGGATTTGTTTTCATCGTGTGTGTGTGTGTGTGTGTGTGTGTGTGTGTGTGTGTGTGTG
>JAFFST010055704.1:345004-361622 GCA_022414735.1 Noturus placidus
TTTTTTTTTTTTTGTTTGTTTGTTTGTTTTTTTTTTTGGACCCAAACGCGTTACGTAATCATGCAACGCGTCAAGAAGACAGGCAGGGAATAAAAACCAGCGCGAGCTGCATCGTGCATCATCCGTAGTGACTCTCTCCATTGTGCTCTCAGGATGTAGAGCAGCTTTCCGAGAGAAAACATTACAAGCACCTCACACCTGATCCATCTCTGCATGTGTCTCATTGCAGGGCCTGTAAATCCTTTGTAAAGCTGCGCTGTGATGTGTGCACTGATTTAAAAAAAAACCCCCACTGCATGTGTTTGCAAGCGCATATGTGGATGCGGATGTCATAAAGGGTTAGAGGTGTTGGATGCATCTGTATCTGTGATGAGCTCAGAGAACGAGCTCGGCACGCAGGAGGGCCTGGAGAGGAGGAATAAAGCTGAGCGATACAGCACAGCAGCTTCACTGGTCTCTCGATTCAGGCCGAACCATCTCCATCTCTCCATCACAACCTCCATCCATCCATCCATCCATCCATCCATCCATCCATCCATCCATCCATCCATCCATCCATCCATCACTCTCAAAGGCACTGTGTGCCAGAGCATCATGGCATCAGCCTGTAAGTTTGCGTCTGCTGCATCACGGGTGCTTCAGTGAAACAGGTGAATGTTGTCCTGCGACGCCAATTAGACGTCTGATGTCCACCAGTACGTGTGTATCACAAGCATCATCATCATCATCATCATCATCATCAGTGTCTGAGATTAACCGGAGGTGGGAATTATCGAGGTGTGTGTGTGTGTGTGTGTGTGTGTGTGCATGGGAGTGATGATGTAATGCGTGTGAGTGAGCGACTGTAGCAGAGAGAGAGAGGTAGTGGAGGCACGTGTCACTGCCAATCCAACGTAGGACCCCTGCTGGATAAACGAGGATACTGCACTCAGACACGACCACTTCCTAAGATGGCACATGACTTCCAGTGCACTGTAATAACCTCAGTGTAGGTTATCAGCCGAGGTGTTATAAAGCAGTAACGTGTGTGTGTGTGTGTGTGTGTGTGTGTGTGTGTTTTCTATATCTCAGTGTTACATGCATCATAGAAAGCTCAATGCACATCACTATGCACCACACTGCACACAGTGAGCTTTATGTCTACGTGTATTTATTTGTTAATATGCATAATGTAGAATGCTTATACAATATACCGCGATATTCAGCAGACTCTGTAGATTATTGAAGACATTTGAAAAGGTTCGCCTCACACCTCTGGGGTTAGGGTTTGAATCCTGCCTTCATCCAGAATGTGCGGAGTTTGCATGTTCTCCCCATGCTTTAGGGGTTTCCTCCAGCAGTCCAAAGACATGCGTTGTAGGCTGATTGCGATTTCCAAATTGGCCATAGTGTGTGAATTTGTGTGCGATTGTGCAATGGGATGGGTTGGCAACCCTGTCCAGGGTGTCTCCTGCATTGTGCCTTAATTTCCCTGGGATAGGCTCCAGGCTCTCTGTGATGCTGTGTAGGATATGCGGTGTAGAATATGGATGTATGGATGGATTATTCCATTATGGTGGAGGCTGGCTAGGGAGGTAAATCTTGCCTCCCTAAATCTAGCTGACATAACGTTGTTACGTCCTGACGAGGTGTCTGTACTGTGTGCCGTTCGTGTGTCTGTGTCGGTAGTGGAATGGGTGCCTTTTGTCTCCTTCTCTTTCGACGTGTCACGTTCTTGCTTCCAGCTTGCATTTAGAAGATCACGACTCTTACACACCTTGCTCCCGCTTCCTGCTT
This sequence comes from Noturus placidus, assembly GCA_022414735.1. Taxonomy (NCBI): domain Eukaryota; kingdom Metazoa; phylum Chordata; class Actinopteri; order Siluriformes; family Ictaluridae; genus Noturus; species Noturus placidus. The sequence continues at coordinate 346,781 of JAFFST010055704.1, forward strand.
TGGGATTGGTTGGCTGGGCTTGCTAGTGAACTTACAATGGTGTTTAATAGAAGAACAATCTTAGGTTTTGGTGTTAGCTCGTAAAAATAAAAGCCCAAGAAATTCTTCATTTTCCAGCGACATTAAACGTCATATTAACGAGAAATCAAGTCTAGAATCAAGTGTGGAGACGTTGATGCAACTGTTGGGACTCAAAGTCCCAGAATGCAATGCAGCTAAACGACAGTTACAACTGAGACTCGGAGTTAGTTATCTAGGTATTGAGCTACGAGATGATGAGCACGGTGGCGTTGATGGTGGTATTGGTTTGAAAGTTTGATGCTTTGGAAACTTGAACACAGAGCACAGATGAAAAGGTGTCTGAGCCAGATGAGACCAAAGGACTAAAGCGCTGCTGCATCGGTCTCTTTATGTAGAGCCGAAGCGAGGGATAAATCCCATTGCAAGAAGGACAATCTCGAACAGGCATTGTGTGTAATGTAGTGATCACTTTTGTGCAAATTAGGGCGGCTGTGGCTCAGTCGGTAGAGCGGGTTGTCCACTAATCCACTAATCGTAAGGTTGGTGGTTCGAATCCCGGCCCGGGCGATCCCATGCCGAAGTGTCCTTGGGCAAGACACTGAACCCTAAGTTGCCCCCGATAGCAAGCTAGCACCTTGCATGGCAGCTCTGCTACCATTGGTGTGTGTGTGTGCTCTCATGTGTAAGTCGCTTTGGATAAAAGCATCTGCTAAATAAATAAATGTAAATTAAAGATCACGTATTAATGATAAAATATGACGTGGAAGTAGGCATGTCACGATAATTACGTTACCGACATATCGTACGATATATGGAACGTGACCTTGATCTTGCCAACCTCGATATCGATATCGCCCCCTTGCGTTTACATGCGTGTTTGTTTACTTAGGAACGAATGTCACCAACATTTTAGCCGTTCGTGCTGCTTCTGTCCTGCTTCTGTTCCTGAGATGAACAGCGGCAAACTGAAGCGCCTTACTAACGGGTTGATTAATTCACCCGAACGCATCCTATACACAGATGAGATTAATCAAACATTTGCACAACATAAACACAATATTACAACCTGCTTCTGCACAAAATGAACTTGAAATTAAGTAAGGCGCCTGGTAGAATAGTAAGTCACGTTGTGAATACGCTCTTTCCGTAACAACGTACTAAAACACGGACAATGAAAAACGAAAGCATAAAGAATTCACAGTATTGTGTTACATTAGTGTACTCATTTTAATGTTATGGGATCAGAAGATCAGGTTTTCACAACAAGGGCAGTTTCCACATGTTTTTTTTGATACCTGAGTAAGTTTATATATGAAATAATTTAATTAATAATTTATCAATTTGTATAGCGCTTTTTTACAATGGTACATTGTCTCAAAGCAGCTTTACAGAAATATCATTTTTTTACATTTACAAGCGACTTACAAATGAGACACACTCACACACCAATGGTAGCAGAGCTGCCATGCAAGGTGCTAGTTTGCCATCGGGGGCAACTTAGGGTTCAGTGTCTTGCCCAAGGACACTTCGGCATGGGATCACCCGGGCCGGGATTCGAACCGCCAACCCCACGGTTGGTGGATTAGTGGACAACCCGCTCTACCCACTGAGCCACAGCCGCCCGAAATGTGTGATTATTTGATTTAATTTTTGTATTTTCTCATCAAATTAAATGCTGTTGACTGACATTCGACAATTCCAATGTCTGAATATTTTGAGGGGCGCACGGTGGCTTAGTGGTTAGCACGTTCGCCTCACGGGTCCAGAGTTCGAGTCCCGCCAGGGCCATGTGTGTGCGGAGTTTGCATGTTCTCCCCATGCGTCGGGGTTTCCTCCAGGTACTCCGGTTTCCTCCCCCAGTCCAAACACATGCATGTTAGGCTGATTGGCGTGTCTAAAGTGTCTGTAGTGTATGAATGTGTGTGTGAGTGTGTATGTGATTGTGCCAGGTGATGGACTGGCACCCTGTCCAGGGTGTACCCCGCCTTGTGCCCGATGCTCCCTGGGATAGGCTCCAGGTTCCCCGTGACCCTGAAAAGGAGTAATGGATGGATGAATATTTTGAAAGGGTGTACTTGCATTATTATGCCATTATATTATCATTAGATCAGAGGCATTACATGGTCTTAAAATGACAATAATATCGTTTATCGCAATTATTTCTGGGACAATATATCGTCCAACGTCCAACAAAAGTAGTTATCGTGACAGACCTTTGTGGAAGTCATTCCATTGTGGAAGTCGTTCCATGTGTATGTATGAGAGTGAGAAATTTCTGGACCCTGGGAAAATAACATATTATAAAGCCTTGATTTGATTTTGTCAGTTACAGACGATTTTCTACAGATGTTTTACATGCACGTGTCTTGATGAATCAGAACTGCTGTGAAGGGTGGTTTACACTGTTAAAATGCAATCATTACTGATATAGGTAAACATATATCTAAATACTTTGCTATATTAAAAAAAAAAAATTGGTATGTACATGTACAGTGCCCTCCACTAATATCGGCACCCTTGGTAAATATGAGTAAAGAAGGCTGTGAAAAATTGTCTTTATTGTTTAAATTCACAAAAATACTCTGCTCTCGTGGATATCAAACAGTTGCAAACACAACTGTGAAAAAAAATATCTTTGTTAAATATAAGTGTGCAACAATTATTGTCAGTCATATGAGGAAAATTATAACACATTTAACACACCTGGGTGACTAGAACAGGAAATTGTTCAACCACGACCACCTGTTTCACAGGGGTATAAATATGAGGTAACACACAGGCCAAATTCCCTTAGTCATTTATAACAATGGTTAGGACCAAGGAATATAGCTGTGATGTGCGGCAAAAGGTTGTTGAGCTCGCACAAGCATTGAAAATGCTCATTTCCACCATCAGGGCAATAATGAAGACGTTCCAGTCGACTGGAAACGTTATGAATCGACCTGGAATTGGATGTGTGTCTATATCGTGTCAACGCACTGTGAAGAGGACGGTTTGAATGGTAAAAAAAAAGTCTGCAAGGATCACAGCTGGAGAATTGCAGAAGTTAGTTGTGTCTTGGGGTCAGAACGTCTCCAAAACTACAATCTGAAGTCACCTTCAAGAAAAAAGCCTCTACTCTCATTCAAAAACAAACTCGAGTGTCTTCAGTGTGCCGACACTACTGGACCTTCAAATGGGATCGGGTTCTATGGTCAGATGAAACCTGAATAGAGCTTTTTGGTAATAAACACCAGAGGTGGTTTTGGTACACAGAGAGGTAGACATATGGAAAAGTACCTCATGTCCACGGTTAAATATGGAGGTGGGTCTTTAATGTTTTTGGGGCTGTTTTTCTGCCAGAAGACCTGGACATTTTATTAGGATACATGGAATCATGGACTCTATTAAATATCAACAGATTTTAAATGAAAACCTGACTGTCTCTGCCAGAAAGATTCAAATGGGCCGTGATTGGATCTTCCAGCAGGACAATGATCCAAAACAGACATTAAAATCAACACAGAAATGATTTACTGACCACAAAATCAAGGTCCTGCCATGACCATCCCAGTCCCCTGACCTGAACCCCATAGAAAACCTGTGGTGCGAACTGAAGAGCAGAGCCCACCTCCATGGACCTTGAAATGTGAAGGATCTGGAGAGATTCTGTATGGAGGAACAGTCTCAGATCCCTCATCATGGATTCTCCAACCTCACCAGACATTATAGGAGAAGACTCCGAGCTGTTCTCTTGGCAAAGGGAGGTAACACAAAGTATTGACTAAAAGGGTGCCAATAATTGTTGCACACCTATATTTATCAAAGATGTTTTTATATCAACCTGTGTTGTGTTGGTAATTGTTTAATATCCATGAGAGCAGAACATTTTTGTGATTTTTTTAAAACAAAATATCAAAAGGTTAAACAATAAAGACAATTTTTCACAGCCTTCTTTGCTCATATTCACCGAAGGTGCCAAAACTAGTGGAGGGCACCGTAGGCGTATTATAATACAGACATACTGTATATCTATGTGAGATGTAAAATTCAATAAAGGTGTTTGAGTGGTCTCACAAGCCAGACCGCTGTCTTTCACTAGAGAGTCTTGGCTACTTTCACAGGAAGTATAGCTAGTGTCTCAGAAGTCAAACAGAGAATTAAATTGCAACCTTCTGAAGCTTGTGGCCAGAAAAGTGTACAAAAGATGTCAGGCTGAGACTAGCCGGCTGAGCAGAACAGTTTAAGTGCAGTCAGAGAAAATTTGCAACTGCATGCATTTCTGTTGTATTTTAATGTCGTCTCAAACAATCACTCAAGTTCACAACCAAATGGATAGGAGTTATGATGTCGAATATGGTGATAGCAGGATTGTTGATGCAGGATCAGCTTACCCTCTTGTCCTCAGTGAATCATTTCAATGTGCTTCACTGATCCTTCTCCTTTTTTCTTTTGTGCAGTGTGCGTACCTGCGGGACAGTCCGGCTGCCTTGCCTGTCCCGGCTCATTGGCGCGGTGGCCGGCTGAGTGAGGGGCTCTGAGCTCCTGGTATGGGCAGCGTGGGCAGTGGAGCCTCCAGCCAGCGGGCCATCACCATGAGAAGTGTGGGCACGCGGACCACCCCGAACGGGCCCCTGGCGCCCGCGCTGCCCCCAAACTCTGTCCGCAGACGTCTGGATGACCGCAGCTTCAGCGCTGACCGCCTGCCAGCACCGGCCACCAAGACAGCAGGCGTCACTGCCAACGAGCACTCCGAGCGCGCCGCTGCTTCTCACAATGTGAATCGGCAGCACACCGTCAACGGTGAGCGGCTGCTCTCGAACGCTCCTTTCTCCAATGGGCCCATGAGGAGGGAACCAGGCCACAGGCGAGGCGAGAGCCTGGATCTGTGTGGAAACAGCATAGTCCTCAACATCAACAACAATGAAAACAAGAACAGCAGCCATCAAGCACCAGCGCACCAGCAGCACAAGGACAAGAGTAAAGCCAAGACGGACAACCACAACCCTCCCAACATCCTGCCCATTTCTGGCAAGCTGGAGCAAGCACAGGTACAGCACGGCCTGAGCACCGAGGGGAAGGTATTTCATTTTGGAGACATATCTGGTGTGGTATAACTAATAGATCTGCTCGACCTCTTATTAAATTTCAATTGGAACAGTCCATTTTGCTTGTCACGCCTTCTGCATACATATATGAAATGCAGTGACATGTATATACATACAGGTATTTTGTTTACTACAAACAATGCATTGATGTATGTTGTGCCATTACTTTCCTATTTAGGACCCTGACGCACTGGTCCGTCCCTCCGCCTTCAAGCCTGTGGTGCCCAAGAGCTTTCATTCCATGCAAAACCTGGTGTGCCCCCTTCAGGCCAGCGTGGGAGCAGGTGGGGGCACGTCAGGTAGCGGTGCAGGTGAGAGAGTTGGGCAGGGTGCCTCGGGAATCCGTCCAGATGAGGAAACCCCTAACAGCCGAGGAACACACTCTGGTGGAGGTATCCGTACTGGCCAGGGCAGCCTGTCTGATTCTGGAAGGAATTCGCTGACCAGTCTGCCCACGTATGCAGGTACGGGTTCAGGCTATGGCCCTCCGCCGGCCCTTGGGCCCCTCAGTGCCTCCACCAGCCACATCAACCGCCTGGGTACTGCAACAACCGGACTGGACAAGCCAGATAAACCAGGCTACCAGAACGGCCTGAGTGCCTCTGACAGCGGCCACTCGTCTTCAGGCAAAAGCTCGTCATCTTATCAGCGCCTCAGCCACTTGAGTGATGCGCCGGCGCCTTTGCGGCCATCGCCATCCTCCGACGACGTCATTCGTGACCTAGAGGACCGCTTATGGGAAAGAGAGCAAGAGGTGAGGATGGAGGTACTACATCATTGCTCATCTAACTAGAAATTAAACTCCATGTGCATTGTTCCTGCGCTGATTGTGCTTTCTGTGTTCTCCCATTCCTCATTCCAAGGTACTCCACATGAGACGGAACCTGGATCAGAGCGAGGCGGCAATCGTGCAGGTGTTCGAGGAGAAGCAGCGGGTGTGGGAGCGTGAAATGGAGGAACTGAGGCAGAACTACGCCGGGCGGCTGCAACAGGTGACCCGTCGTGCCCAGCGTTCACAGCAGGCCCTGCAGGCCCAGATTAGCCGCCTGCAGCAGGACAAGCGCAGGCTCCAGGATGAGATGACTCTGCTCCTGGCCCAGCGTGAGGAGCTGGAGAAGAAGTGCCTGGACTACAGGAAGGAGCAGGCTGACCTCCTGCCAAAGCTGGAGGAGACCAAGTGGGAGGTGAGAGGATAGAGATTAATTAAATACCAGTCTCCTTACTACAGATATAATCCATCAGGGAAGACATGTCTAAGACTTTGAGCAAGAAGGATAATGCAATTAATAATAATAGAGTGTAATGAGAAACATTTTGAAAATTTTTATCTTTGGCCAAACTTTATAAAACTGCCCATTATAGACCAGGATATTAGTTTTTGTTTAGTTTTGTCTTCGTGCAAAAAGGATTACAGGATCCTTCATAATCTAGACAATAATTTGGCGATGTTAGCATAATCACTAGTTGTTAGCTGATGGTTGCTGAATTGGTAATGTAATGCAAATGTTCATGCAAAATGTCCAATGTCTTACAGTTTCTTTTATCACTGTCTATCATGGGTTTTTTGGTGGGCCGAATTACTGGAATAAAGATCAGCAGTAATCTGCTATAAGAAGCCTGATCCTTTATATTCACCCTGTAACCTATGTAGTCAGTGGACCACATGTCAGACCACAGTCTGTTACATTTAATCAATGACCCCATTTATAACATTTCATCTATTCCGGTTCTGGATGTCTCAGATTCCTGTATCATTGCTGTTACACACAGTACTGTCATTCACTCACCACTAACTGCTTCACACAAAACTCTTTAATACCATTTATAGCTTTAGAGTTTTCATAAACATTTTTGCTCCAGAAAGCTCAGGGTGTCATGTTTTTCGTTTTCCCACTGGAAGTGTGAACGGCCAATCAGAATGCAGCCTTCAGGATCCTGAAGGTTGTGGCCAGAAAAGTGTACAAAAGATTTCAGATGCTTCATATCCTGTGAACGGAGTGTCTGAGGCTGAGACTCCCAGTATCCTGACGTTAGTGACAGAAAGTTAATGTGAGCTATTAGCATTAGTTAACCCTGATATGTTACACCAGACCTGTTTAATGAGTTGACCATGGCCTGGTCTGACCAATTAAAATGTTTGGCCCTCTTGAGGCTGTCAGTTAATTAGTAACCTCTCTCTAATAGTCACTGTTACCAGTAACAGCCTTCTGGTGACATGGCCAGCATACCCCATGTGCTTGTTTCGCCCATTTAGCGCCCTTATAGTAAAGTTTAACAGCCGTGACCTGGAGCGCACTCGTATGGCCATCATTCCCTCTGCTTGCTCTCCAGGTGTGTCAGAAGGCAGGTGAGATCTCTTTGCTGAAACAACAGCTGAGGGAGAGCCAGGGCGAGGTGACCCAGCGTGCCGGAGAGATGGTGGCCCTGAGGAATCAGCTGAAGGAGCTGAATGCCCAGCTGAGGGAGCGAGAGCAGGCTGAGATCAGCCTGAAAGAGTCCTTCTGCACCAAGACGCTGGAGCTGGAGCGCTGCGAGGCAGAACTGCAGGCCATGCTGGCCGAGGTGCTGACTTAACCCAAAACCGACCCTTATAAGGGCTCTGCCTGAATATCCGTACACTGAAAAAACAGTATTTAAAAAAATATATAAATAATTCATACATCAATGCATTAAGATGAGGCAGTGGACGGGGGACAGAGGTATTGGGTCAGTACTTGTTACGTCAATTTTGTTAAATTTTTGTGTCCTACGCTGTAGAGAAATGTTTCCTATTCCTGCTCCTAAACTAGCTAGGGACAGCTTTAGGGACGGCTACAATGACCAGAAATAAACATGGTCATACCATAACCATTAACATCACTACACAACAACTCTAACATACATAAAAACGTTGTACAATGTGTGTCGTGTGTCCAATCTTATCCGCAAAGGGCCGGTGTGGGTGCAGGTTTTCATTCTAACCAAGCAGGAGCCACACCTAATTCCACCTGTTTAATCAGTTGATCTTGGCTTTTAGTAGACTCAGGTGTGGCTCCTGCTTGGTTGGAATGAGAACCTGCACCCACACCGGCCCTTTACGGATAAGACTGGACACCCTTGCTTAAGTTCTTTGAAAGAATACATTCGTTATCATGTGTGAAACAGGCTGTCTCAACACACTAAGACCTCATCCTAGCTTCTTGATTTACTGTAGTAACCATGTCAAAATTGTGATTGTTATCAAGTGGACGTGCTGCAATGGGAAGCAGCATGTGAACAAAAATGTTTTTTCTTAGTCACCGCAGCATTAAAGCCCCCTATTTTCATTTTCCTTCTCGTAATACAACTCCACGTATCCACTCATTATCAAGACTTTCATGATGTTTATAGTTTCCCCTGTGCAAAGAAATCCAACTGCAGCTCATTGAACTACACCATTGTAAACTTGTCTGGAAATCCAGATTTAGCTCTTCGGCTAATTTTTCTCTTGATTGGATGAGATTATTGTTGGGCTGAAACGTAACGTGTAATACTGCAAGTCTGAAAGCACACTGACCATAATTCAATTCTTGTAATTCAAAATTTGAATAAAAAGGTTTTGGTCTAATCACATAGACCAAAACCTGGACAGCTGTGGCTCAGTTGGTAGAGCGGGTTGTCCACTAATCCACTAATCGTAGGGTTGGTGGTTCGAATCCCGGCCCGGGTGATCCCATGCCAAAGTGTCCTTGGGCAAGACACTGAACCCTAAGTTGCCCCCGATGGCAAGCTAGCACCTTGCATGCAGCTCTGCTACCATTGGTGTATGAGTGTGCTCTCATTTGTAAGTCACTTTGGATAAAAGTGTCTGCTAAATATATATATATATATATATATATATATATATATATATATATATATATATATATGTTAGCAAACACGAATATAAGCAGGTTACATGGAATATTATCTTCCGAATCGCTGCTTAAATTTAGTCGCATTGCAGTACGCCAGTACACGCCTCTTTTGTATCTAGGATTTGAACCCATGTGCTAATTTGTTAACCTGATAGAGTATAAATTATAAGCTCGACGGCTCCATTACTGACTGGATAATCAAACAGTTATTGGTTGTTTTTTTTTACTTGTATAGGAATTTTTTTTCCTATTCACTGCATTCCAATGTCTCTAGACTTGAGTCAGGTAACTACTATTTATTCATTCTTTTCCCCTCACTCATTCACACTGTCTCTAATTTTTGTCCCACCCTGTAGGTGACCGTCCTGAGAGACAAGCTGAGTGCGTTTGAGACGGAAGTGGCAGGGCTGAAGAAAGCCTTGAGTGAGCTTAGCAACACCGCTAGCACTCGCACCACCGAGTCCAGCTTGGCCGATATGGGTCAGCTGGTGCAGTCTCGTAGCCGGGAACGCCTCCTGTCGCCACTGAGCCCGCCAGAGACGCCCACCTCGTTGCCTGCTCTTTCGTCGCTGTCCACTGTTCCCTCGCTCTCCCCTTTGCCTGCGCTGCCCGCCCCGGACCCGCTGCTCAGCCTGCAGAGCGATGATTCCAAGGTGCAGAGGCAGGAAGCGGGTGACCTGCGGCGCCAGCTGGAGCTACTTCAGGGGGAGCTGCGTCTGGAGCGCCAGCAGCGCGAGCGCCAGGCACTCACCTTCGCCCATGAGCGCCAAACCTGGCAGGGAGAAAAAGAGCGTGTACTCAAGTACCAGGCACAGCTGCAGCTCAGCTATGTAGAAATGCTTCAGAAGAACCAGGCACTGGAGGAGCGCGTCGACCAGCTCGGAGCCCAGCTGGCCACTCCGATCCTGGTATCGCCGGCAACACCAACTGCGACGCCTCAGTCCGCTAGTCTCGAGGTGCCCACGACAGCACCCGTGGCCGTGTCAATCACCTCCCCAACTCCTCCGGTCGAGGAGAAAAAGGTGCCCGCCCTGCACCAGCTGGCGCCCCCGTGGCCCGTTCCTACTCGTCTGGAGAGGATCGAGTCGACAGAGATATGATGCCAGTAAATGTGACCTCTTTGATGCAGTATAAAAAAAAAAAAAGAGAAACACTTAGAGCACCAGTTACAATAGCGTTAAGTACAAACCCTCCTGAAACAAAAACGTCATGTCTATAACTTCTGAGGACAGTCCAAGGATGCCCTGCTGAGTGAGGCAGACGTCAGGGTTGAGGGGTGCAAGTTGCTAAGTAATATGTTTGTGTGGCCTTATGACTGACCTAGGAAAAGCTCTGGATCCTAAAAGGTATTCGTTTGGGTGGTGGGGTGTGTAGGAAGAGCTGGCCCTGAGTCTGTAGCCGAGTGGAACGCGAATAGATGGAACACTCAGGGGATAAGGGATCAGGCATTAATAATCCAGATTTAAGGCTAGACTGTTGTAAGCTAGCTCTCAATGCACGGTTCATGATGACAAATTCATCACAATATAAATCTCTCTCAAGTTAAACTTTTAAAACACAACTGATATTATTTAAAGGTGCAGTGTTTTTTTTTTTTTGTTTTTTTTTTTAAAAAAAGCAGAAACACATAATTTCAAAGGAAAAACAAACAAACTGTGATTTGGAATATTGCCATGCTGTGGGTGTGGTTAGTTTCTTCATTTAGGTTTGTTTACATTTTTCCTACTTAACTCCGCCCCTTTACCTTATAAGGCGGCACAAAGTTTTCTAATATTTTCACCACGGGCAGCAACCACGGGGCTGAACAAATTACAGACTGCTCCTTTAAATAATATCTCTCCAAACCTTACAGCAAACAAGATAATAAATATATAGAATAGCATCCATATTAGCCGAAGAGACTCTTTTGTTTTTAAATCTACGAAGCTACAGGGAGAGACGTGTGATTCTCTTCCTATCTATGGTGCTTGTCCATACCACACCAGTGTGTGTGTGTGTGTGTGTGTGTGTGTGTGTGTGTGTGTGTGTGTGTGTGTGTGTGTGTTTTGTTTTTTTTCCAAAAGGAAGGACCAAATATTTAGAAGGCGTTGCTGGTCTCGAGTTCCCTCATAGTGGACGTAGTGGTGATTACCAGTGGACTCCATCACCTGGTGTGTTGTATAGGAACGTGCCTCAACCCTCCTGCTCTGATAGCGAAAGCAGCGGCGGAGGACCAACACGTGGTCAATTGGACTCGAAACCGTATTAACAGAACATTTCTGCTTTTCACCTTTGTATTCCATGTTTCCGAAACAATGTAGAATATATTAGAGAGCGAGCGAGAGGTACTGGAAAAAGAAAACAAACAAACAAACAAACAAACCAACAAAAACAAATAGTTTAATGCACTTTGCTTTGGTTTCAGACAATGTTTCTTTTTAAGAGAGGTGTGTGTTTGATGAACAGCATCTTCTGAGTGAGGTTTGGTTTATGAAGCTGCTAGTTAGCGGAGGAGTCAGCGGCTGAGCCAAAAAAAAAATGTAAAAAAAAATATAAAGTGCTGAGAGGGAAATTAGATTAGCGCATGGTCGGAGCACGGCGTACTTCTGAAGCACGGTCCGTCCACCGCTAATGAACTATTGAGTCTGTTTAAGTGGGACCTTACCTTCTTCCAAAAAAGAACATGTGTCAATGTATACTTTCTGAAAGTATCATTTAGAATATTTGACTTAAAAAATTTTTTTATATATATATAATATGCAGTAGATTGAAGTGATGTTTTGAAGTAAGTACACCGTGTACACAGGCTTCGTTGCCATACCTGAGTTGTGACTGGTGTGGTTGCGAGGGGGAGTAGGTAGTGCGATTGTGTAGTGTGAATTCAGATGGTTTAGATATATTTACAACCGGCGGTGACGAGAAGATGGAGGTCGAAAAACGGTAGCATTAGGAAAAAAAAATAAATAAAAAAAACAGTAACACCTTTTGTCACAAAGCTTACATCATCATCGTTCTAAAGCATACCATGTGACGATCAAATGAATTATTATATATTATTCTTTTATTACTGAATGGTCACTGATACCCCAGTTGCTCTCTGATTCCTGCTATTAATTGCGAAATTGCCACTAGAAGTGTTTTTTTTTTTGTTGTTGTTGGTTTTGGTTTTTTTTTTTACAATACTTATGAGGAAATGAGTTCATGTACAAATGAAATCACTCAGGTATCACTTTCGGTGTCGAATATTGAAAAGGCATAGGCTCAGTGAAAGATTCAGGATATTAGATGAAGCCCTAATATGCTCTATTGAACACAGTAGACCTGTAGTAATGTAGGCTACATGCCAATTAGACATGTGCTAATAACACAATACAGTACACCGTGATATTCAACACACACGATAGTGTCGTCATGGTAACTTATCAGAAATATTACTATCATCGGACTTTCATTTTGCCTAGTACACAGCATGAAAGTTTGTTCAGCTGGCCAAAATATCATATCACGATACTTCATGAGAACTTTCACAATATACTGGACGTATAGATCAAAACATTGAGGTTTTTTTTTTACATAAAAATGCCACAATTACTCATTGATTACAAGTTGAATTTTGTAAATCTAACATTTGATGGTTTTTTTATTTTTTATTTTTGGAGTTACTGTACTTCAAGTTTAAACCGAAGGTTGTTTCGTTTTAATTTGTTTGTAATCCAGTTCAACAAGTCGACTCAAATTCGATTCGATTCAATTTTAAAATAGTGAGATATGTGTCAAATTCCAAACAAGTGCTAAATCCAAGCAGTTTGGAAACGCAAACAAACACAGATACGGTTGTTCAGCCAATCAGCAGTCAGGAAACGACAGCGTGGCCCATAGTGAGTCAAAACTTAATAAACTGAATACGAAGTATTGCGCTATAAAATCTACTTTTTCTGATTATTTAAAAAATGTAAATACAACAAAACCTCAAACAAAACGAAGCATAAAAAAAATCGTATTTTCAAGACGTAAATCCAAATCGTAATGCCACAGCCATCAATACATAAACATCAGTATATCATTTTTTATCAATGAAAACCTAGAAAAATATTTCATGAGTAGTGATGGAAGTTATGACAGTTGTGATGATACCCGTGATATTATCCGAAAGGTTACTGTAATGTACTTTATTTTATGATTATTGTAACGCATTGTAATATCAATATCAGATAGTCATGCTGCACAGCCACAACGACGCACACGCTTTTTGAAATCCGATACAATACCGGTCCGATATCAGAGCTGTGATTCATTTGTAGTTATTCTTTCGACACTTAAGGTGGAAATATTGACTAAGATTTGAGTCACTTGACTTTATAAAAATTTCCAATTTCTGTAAACATCACAAGTATTCAGGGAATATACACCGATCAGCCATAACATTGGATCCTACAGAAGAGCTTCTGTAGCACAAACTGCTGAAAAAGTTAACACTGGCTCTGATAGAAAGATGTCTGCGTAGCCGCAGACCGGTCAGAGAGACCATGCTGAGCCCTGTCCGTCCATCCAGCGCCTACAAAGGGCACGTGAGCATCAAAACTGGACCATGGAGTAATGGAGCCTGGTCTGATGAATCATGTTTTCTTTTACATCATGTGGATGGTTGGGTGTGTGTGCGTTGCTTACGTGGTGAGAGATGGTGCCAGGATGCACTATGGGAAGAAGGTGAGCTGGTGGAGGAGGTGTGATGCTCTGCGCAATCTTCTGCTGGGAAACCTCTGGTCCTGGCGTTCATGTGGATGTTACTTTGGCACGTACCACCTACCTAAATATTGTTGACATGACAGAGTTCCAGGTGTCCAAATTCCCCAGATCTCAATCCAATCTAGGATGTGCTGGAGAAACAAGTCCAATCCATAGAGGCCCCACTTCGCAACATACAGGACGTAAAGGATCTACTGCTAACATCTTGGTACCAGACACCACAGCACAACTTCAGAGGTCTTGTGGAGTCCATGTCTCGACGGCACAAGGTGCAGGTGGTTTTAATGTTATGGCTGATCGGTGTAAACTGTCTTTAGAATTGAGATAAATATGGTGATCAAAAGTGTCCGTAGTGTATGAATGTGTGTGTGAGTGTGTATGTGATTGTGCCCTGCGATGGACTGGCACCCTGTCCAGGGTGTACCCCGCCTTGTGCCCTGGGATAGGCTCCAGGTTCCCCGTGACCCTGAAAAGGAGTAAGCGGTTGAAGATGGATGGATGGATGGATGGTGATTTTTTTTTTTTTTACAACGTATTATCAGCACATGCCTAATACTAATTCAATTTAAAATTTACACTGCTGTAATACACAATTATAATCATACGATTTAATTTTTCCTATCATGTGACCAGATTTGTACGCTTATTTGTTTATTTTTGTAGCTTTATGACACTAGGTGTTAAGCGAGACATAATCTAACAAAGCTTTAGATGGACACCACCCCTCTACTGTCTTTGGCCACATTTGCTGCTATGTAATTCTGTTGTGTCCTGCTGTGTTCTTGGTAGAGACAAAGGGGCAGTCGACTGCATGTAAATATCATTGTTATTTATGTGTACATATCTATTCTATCCAAATATACCGAGCTATTGCGTGTGAATACTTTTGTGAATTAATGAGACTGACATGTCAGCTTTTATTTTTCAAACTATCGATATAGGAATATAATATAATATATTAAAATCTTTACCAAAAAAAAAAAATAATAATAATAATAAGTTCAATCGGCCATTACGTGTTATAAGAAGGGAAGACCATGAGAGCCCCTGATGTCTATTTTAACCCTCTGTCGCATATTTCTTGAAATGAAGGATCTGTTGAAACTGTCGCCACTGTTTTCATTCATTCACAGT
>JAFFST010055704.1:361642-374237 GCA_022414735.1 Noturus placidus
GGGGGGGGTAATATCTTAGCAAATATGAATTAATAAAGATGTGAATAACATTCATTAAGTATGAGGGTTTTTAAAAGTTTTTGTTTTCATCTAAGGATCATAGAATGAAGTGAAGCGTGGGAGACGGGTATGGCATGAGATAGGGTGACACTTTAAATCACAAGTTTAATTCAGATCAACTCTTGGGGCATGAGCTGCACCAACAAGGATTAGATTAAGCAGAGATTTGTTTTATTTGACTTTTTCTTTCATTTGTGTTGTACCGCTTAATTTGAATCATGGCTTAACAATTCAGCGATTAAAACCTCTCATTAAAACTCTGACCTGGGATTAATTCTTTGTACAGCCAGTATTGTACCCTGTTTCTGAAGTTTGGATTTTTGTTGCCATAAAGGAGAAAATCCAGCATGCTCATGAAATCTCACTTTTTTACACATACACTGTATGCAGTATATACAACATAATATATACTGCATATAAGTATGTTCAGCACATGGATGTATCCTCTAGAGCACAGACTGACCATAATACACTTTGCCATTTGTAGGAAATAAGGACTAGGACACTATTTTTGGACTCAGTGTCTATGATTGTCCACCAGGACTTATTTAAAATGAGCAATAACAATGTAAGCACCAATGTTACACAACAACGAGATTAATTATTATTAATAATTTTCTCCCCCTTACTAGCAAAACAGAATTTTCTGAGGGACAATTTTATTTTCTTTAATCCAGCATCTGGCAGAAATTTGTTTCAGATTTTTCACATTTTGTTACATTAGAGTCTAATAACAATTTTAATCCAATAAATAGGCTAAATATTATTGTACATATTGAAATAATGTGCCTAATGCTTAAACAGTTGGATTATGTTCAGATGAAACAGTTCAGATGCAAAATTATATTATATATAGATTATATTATGAAACAAACTAATGCAAACAACAGAATAATAATAATAATAATAATGCTTATTATTATTATTATTATTATTATTATTATTATTATTATTATTATTATTATTATTATTATTATTATTAATCTGACATCACCACATATTATTATTAAGGGCACACGGTGGCTTAGTGGTTAGCACGTTCGCCTCACACCTCCAGGGTCCGGGGCTCGAGTCCCGCCAGGGCCATGTGTGTGTGGAGTTTGCATGTTCTCCCCGTGTGTCGGGGGTTTCCTCCGGGTACTCCGGTTTCCTCCCCCAGTCCAAAGACATGCATGGTAGGCTGATTGGCGTGTCTAAAGTGTCCGTAGTGTGTGAATGGGTGTGTGAGTGTGTGTACCCAGCCGTGTGACTGGCAGCAGCTACACGCCGGTCCCAAGCCCGGATAAATGGGGAGGGGTGGGGAAAGCAATGGCAAACTACCCCACTGCTTCTGCCGAGATGCTTTGTGGTTCGCGTTGCTGACATACGTGGGCCATAAAGTGACCGACGGTCGGTCTCGACTAATCGGTGATAGATAGATAGATTATTATTATTATTATTGTTATTATTATTATTATTAATTTATGTATTTCTGGATATAGTATGTTGATGTCAGATTAATAATAATAGACATTATTATTATTATTATTATTATTAATCTGACATCAACATACTATATCCAGAAATACATAAATTAATAATAATAATAATAATAATAATAATAATAATAATAATAATAATAATAATATATTGTTGTTGCTTTGTTATGTTTATTATTATGTCTGGATATAGTATGTGGTGACATTGGATTGGTATTATCGTTTAAACACTTTTATGATATTTGTAGTCATTTGTTGATCCATATTATGCATATTATGCAGTATCTATGCCACACACTGTGCCAAGTCACTTGTGTAAATCAGTTCTAACAGTGTTTCTGTAGCCTGCTTATTTCCACGGACATTATACACGATACCCGACCAAAAGGACTACAAACCCCACAAACACCCGCAATCAAGTTTATACATATATATTTATATATATCAGTTTAAAAAAACAACTTCCTACACTATCTTTTTGTCCAAAACGAGCCACCGTATCACGTGACCCGTGACGTCAGGCTCACTCATGGAGGCGCACATGTAGCCCTGACCGCGTTTAAAATGTCACGTGTGTTCTTCTGGGTGTGAAATACTTGAACACATTGAGACCTACATGCATTGTAAGTATATTTGTATCAGTATGTTTAGCATCATTAGCAGAATGAATGATGATATAGCTCGATAGCTGTTAGCAGGAGCTACTGGGCTAAAGCGTGACGTGTAAAGATAACATGACATCTAATCTTCTTGATGTCAAAATGGGGTTTAGGATTAATCAGACAGCAGGCTGGATTTCAGCTGTAGATGCCATTTTAATGACAAATGCAATAGCTGTGCTTTGATGCAACATGAGAAGTAAAGTATGGTCTCTAAATCCACAATTTCCATAATTTCATTCTTATTATGAAGCAACCCCAAAGACTGTTAAAGATGGAAGAAATTTAAATAAACATGTGTGTGAGTGTGTGTGAGTGTGTAAGTGATTGTGCCCTGTGATGGACTGGCACCCTGTCTTGGAGAACACCCTCCAGGGTGTTCGAGTCCCGCCGGGGCTATGTGTGGGCGGGGTTTGCATGTTCTTCCTGTGCAAGGGGGTTTCCTCCGAGTACTCCGGTTTCCTCCTCCAGTCCAAAGACATGCATGGTAGGCTGATTGGCGTGTCTAAAGTGTCCGTAGTGTATGAATATGTGTGAGTGTGTATGTGATTGTAGCCTGCGATGGACTGGCACCCTGTCCAGGGTGTACCCCACCTTGTGCCCGATGCCTCCTGGGATAGGCTCCAGGTTCCCCGTGACCCTGAAAAGGAGTAAGCGGTAGAAGATGGATGGATGGATGTCCTTAAGCATTTTTTTTAATTAATAAATTTTTTTAGGAAGAAGAAGACAGGGATATGTAGATTATTGTGTCATTAGTTAAATTATAAAAATCCGGTTGTGTTTGGTAAGGTTAGACAAATGAAGGTCGGTTTAGATTCAAAGCGTAATCTGAATTATTCAACCATTATGATCCATTTGTTCCCCTTAGCTCATCTGTTGGATGTCTGCAAGGGCACTGTGGCGTCAAGCAGCTACGCTGCGTGTGTTCGACCAATCAGCATGCTGGCCAGTGTACAGAGTTCAGCATCTCTCCTCCAAGTGGAAAAATGGAAAAGTCCAGACGGAGAAAAAGAGCCAAACGGTGCAGCAGCGACCGGGTGTAGAAACCGGCGAGGGCTGTTCGCTGGTGTACAATCCCGCTGCTTATTACCAATCCAGAGCAGAGCGCACTGCCATCCAGAGAGGTTCGGTGAGAGAAGAGGAACCCTCTCAGCCCATCCCAGGTGCTGGGTTCAGACAGCAGAGTAATCACTATATGATCGGTTCCTCGCGCCACTTATCCATCTCTAAAAACGCCCAGCTTGGTTCTGCTTTGAATAGAGAAGTAGCTAACAAAGGGAGTACATCTGATCATCCTAAATATGACATCTCCACGTATATAAAACGAGACACGCGTGCCTTTCAGAGATGTAGGCCTGAGTACAGCATGATGACCTATGACGTGTCCCAGCGTCCACCTGCTATTCAGATAAAAGATGGCTTGTTACTGCTGCATAAAGCTGCCTTGATGAAAAACATTGACGCCTCGAATGTAGCTCATTTTATTTGCGAACTTGGCCACCTGGAACCCGAACAGACCGTGGTGGTCAGAGGAAACATGCGGTTCTCCATGCTGCTGCGTTACAGCGTGGAGAACCTGCAAAACTTCACACATCTGCAGCTGGTTGAGGTTTTGCGTGCCTTCGTGAGACTGGGATTGTCCCATAACCACAGCGTACTGGAGTTGTACGAAGCCGAATTCAGCCGCCGGACCAGTGACATGGAGCTGCATCAGCTTCTGTTCGTGGCTGACCTGTGGCGATGCCTCGGCCGGTCAGTCCCGCAATATGTGGCCAAGTTGTGTGACTGCATTAGCAAGCATTTGAACCAGATGGGTCCACCAGAGCTGGTCCAGTTTGTGTATGTACTAGGAGAAAGCAGACAGTGCCCTGAATTTGTTCTCCAGTGTCTAGAAGACATTATAATGAGGCATCTAGAAGAGCTGAAGGGTGAAGAAGTGGGTGCTGTTTGCTTGGGTCTGTTTAAATCTCAGAACTCACTCTCAGTGGGAGCATTGCGCAGACTTGTGGACCGAGCATGTGTTGTAGTTAAGGAAATGAGTGACTTTGGCATTGTGAATGTGATGAAGTTAATGAGATTCAGCCATCTGGACCACCTCCGCTGGTTGGAGACGCTTAGCTCGGAAGTGCCTCGCCGTGCTCCGCAGATGGCCATCCAGGGCTTAATGCACATTGCTTTGACCTGCTCTGCACTGCACTACCGTGATGATGATGTTCTCCTGGCTGTAGCAAAACACCTACCCCATTTACCTTCTCAATACAGGAGCAAAGATGCTGCTAAGCTTCTGTGGGCATTTGGCAACCTGGGCATCCTTCCCAGCCAGTGCCCAAGCTTTCACCCTCGACTCACAGAAACCCTGCGAGACCGAGAGTCGGAATTCCGTAGCTACCCTGAACACCTCCTAACAGCCCTGCTAGGCTTGGCGTTTGTGGGTCAGTTCCCACATGACTTACTGAATTTGGCTTTAAGCCCAGAATTCACAAACCAAGTCACAGGGTTAATAGATTTGAAGAAGGATCTCTTCACTTTGGATGGGACTGTGGCGATTGAGCTGCCTGGCTGGACCGGGCCACGAATGAACCCCACAATCCAGGAGGAGGTGACTAAAAACCTATGGGATTTTGCCCAGTCTGCATTGTGTCAGAAACCAGAGGTTCTTGAGGCAGAGGCTGTTCTCCAGGAGCTGCTGGGAGGAAAGTTATTCGTGCATAAGCGAATGATCCTACCACATATGCGCTCTATCGACCTCGAAGTGCACTTGGATCCCAGTGGAAATCCTCTACCAGTTGCATCTGAGACCTATCAAAGCCACTATAATCCAGACAAGGGATCTGTTTGGCCTCTGGATTGGAAAGAATTGCACACAGGAGTGACCCTGACGGATGATTTGTTGGTACAGTTGACCAGTGGCAAAAAACCAGCCGTGTCAACAACTATGTCCAGCCAGCAACCAATTCTACGTCCTGTAGAGATGTCCACCAAAAGAGAACGTATTCTGAGCATAGGAGTTGACCTGACTGACGATCTCTTGAACGCTATAACAAAACGACCGGCGTATTCTTCCATCCACGGCCACGCTACATCAGCGTTAGCAATTGTTCGGCTCGCGGTTCAAGTGACCAGTAGAAACCATTATTGTTACAGGACACAGCAGTTGACCGGGCTGTACGCGATGAAGAGGAGGCAGCTAGCTTTGGCAGGATATACCGTTGTAGAGCTGCCACATTGGGAATGGTTCCCACTGCTCCGACGCTCCCTCGCTGAGAGACTTGCTTACATACACTGCAAAATTTTTAGTAGTTTTGATTCAAGAAATAAGAAATGATTTAACTAATCCGTTGTCTCAAGGTGTACTTCGTTGTTATTTGTAAATGTGAACCACAATTTTTACTTACATGATTGTAATATATATAAAAAGTGAAAAATCAAATAGTGTATACACTATTAAACCTGGCAAAATAAAACAAATAATATCCTGACCATTATTTGAGTTTTTTTCCCCCTCACTTTTTGTTTTTTGGCGGGGGGCAAAATGCGTGGTAACAACCTCTAACAAATGAATAGAACAGGAATATCCAAGGACAGAAATCTCATTAACACTATGTTTACATGGACAGCAATAATCTAATTATTGACCTTATTCTGAATAAGACAATATTCTGATTAAGGTGTTTATATGAGTTGCTTTTAGAATATTCCTTTCATGTTCAGGTTTTGCATTTTATAGAACATTAACGACACACGTCATTACGTCCCCACGCCACGCCGCCTCCAGAATTTCACGTATCGACATGCAGTTGGTCTTCGTTATGGTACCGTATACAGTTTTGGGTGTTTTCAGCTATAGTAGCTGAAATACATGTATCTTAAATACATGTTTGAAATACATGTTTGGGACGCAGCCGTGGTCTCTTGTTTGCCGTCAAATGGTTCGGCGCTGCCGTGCTTGTACATGTTCTGTCGCAGAATGCGGTGAAAACTCCCACATGACGTTAATAGTGTGATTAAGGTGTTTACATGTCTGTAATGCACGTCGATAATGCGACTGAAACAGGAATACTCCACACATCTTAATTCCATTACTTCGAGTTTGACTGTAGTCGGATTAAGGTCCTCAATAATCTCTGTTTACATGCTAGTTTCATAATCAGAGTATCGTCTTAATCGGGTTCATATCGGGTTATTATCGTCCATGTAAATGTACTTATAGTCGTTTGGTGACCAGACGAGTCTCTTAATGTGTTTGGCGCCATCAGTTGGTCAGAAGAAAAAAAGAAATAACCGGTTATATCTTTCCCAGGGATGTGGGGGAGACTTTTTTTTTTAAATTTATTATTTATTTCACCACTTAGGCTATTGATGGTAATACAAATAAGGAGTGGAATACGAGTGTATTCAGGACCACTTCTCTGACGCTAAAGAGCTTTCTGATCTTTCTCCTGATGGTAGTAATGACTGTTGTGGTGGGTGTTTGACGGGTTTTAACGGTCGCTGCTCGTGAGGTTTAAAATTGAATGAAAAAAAAAATAACAGCATGTCCTGAAGTGTTTAATTCCTCTCGCACCAATTATTAATGAACAACGCATTCTTTTGATCCCTTTCGAGTTATAGTTAATGTTGTGGAAACCAGTTAACTCCTCTTAGCACTTTGTTATAGCAGCTAGGAACTGTTGTTTCTTAACCAGTCTCTCTATTGCAAAGCCCGAAATCCTAATGTTGACACAGTAAATAAACTCAAAATGGTGAAGGGTTGAGCATTTATTTAATACACACAGCCATCCATCCATCCTCAACCGCTTATCCGTAATCGGGTCGCGGGGGTAGCAGCTCCAGCAAGGAACCCCAAACTTCCTTTTCCTGAGCCACATTAACCAGCTCTGACTGGGGGATCCCGAGGCGTTCCCAGGTCAGTGTGGAAATATAGTCTTTCCACCTAGTCCTGGGTCTTCCCCGAGGTCTCCTCCCAGTTGGATGTGCCTGGAATACCTCCCTAGGGAGGCGCCCAGGGGGCATCCTTACCAGGTGCCCGAACCACCTCAACTGACTCCTTTCAACGCAAAGGAGCAGCGGCTCGACTCTGAGTTCCTCTCGGATAGCCGAGCTTCTCCCCCTATCCCTAAGGGAGAGGCCAGCCACCCTCCTGAGAAAACCCATTTCGGCCGCTTGTACCCGCGATCTACACACAGCCAGGATAATAGAAATTCCTTCGTAAGTGCTTAGAGCAGGAGTCTTCAACGTTTTCCAGGCCAAGGACCACCAAACTGATGGCAAGATGGATCGGGGACCCCCTAATTATATATATTGTATGAAATTGTGTTATATCAAACTGGTACCAAAACCTTCGCGACCCCCATGCAGTACCTCCGCGGACCCCCTGTTGAAGACCCCCGGCTTAGAGATTAACAGTGCTTTCAAATAATGTTTAGGATCGTTACTGAACATCTTGGAATTCTAATTTTTTTTCCCGTTTAAATGCAATGCTGGATGCAAACGTTTGGACTGAACTATGTCAAGTTCCCTAATGCGTGCTCTTTTTACGTTATGTAATTGTGACGTTATCTTACTATCATTAGGTTTAGGATTTTTAGAATAGTATGTATGTATGTGAGTGTGGCGAATGGTGTTATAAAGTGTTATGAGGTTGTGTTTTTTTACGGAACAGTAAACACACTGACTCTAGGAGCCTGAAACTAAAGATGGAGCAGAGGCAGAGGGCCCACGAGCAGGAAATGCACAGGCTCAACCTCCCACAGTCGGCCTTCTGCAACGCTGCCTGCGATCTCACTGATGAGAACTGAGGACAGACGGATAAAGGGAAAGCCTCTGAAAAACATACGAGCGCAGACCAGACAGAAGTCGTCAGTAACATCGAGAAAGACAGGGTGATTTAGTGTCCTCCTGCTAGGAGGAATATAATGCTGCTTTTTCAAACTGGATGTTACACACTAATGAACATTAAGCCCATCGCGATCCTTTGGTACTAAATAAACACGGCTCAGACATCTAAGCTTTTCTAATGAACAGGAAAGACACGCTTGAGGTTTACTTGCGTTTCGAAATTGTTTGCAGTGTATGAATGTGTGCCCTGCAATGGGTTGGCACCCCATCCAGGGTGTTCCCCTCAACCTCCTGTAGGATGAGCAGTATAACCGATGATCTAAACGAACTTGCCTCATAGACATTCTACAATAAATGCATAAAAAGTATCATTTTGTTTAATAAATAACTGGTCATGAATTACAATTCAGACATACTGATATTGGAGAATAACTGTAACTCCACGTTGTTTCTGCAGCCATCATACTACGACTGTTACAGATTATTTTCTTCATTTCATTTTGTAGTATGGACCCATGTCATGTAACAGTCATCGTACCAGGTCACACGATTGGCAAAATAACTCCAAAAGCTCTTAAGAGAAATAAGACTGATTTTTATTTAAATGTACACATCTGAGCAAGTCAACAAGGGCGGAACAACATTCCAAGAAATTACCTTTACAGTATCAAAACACCGCAGACACGCAGTCATGTCATAACGCATGCCGTTATGCCATAAAAACCACCATTTAAAACCAAATGCAAGTCCAACGGTGCCATGGGGGAGGGGCAGGGATAGAAACGTTTCCATTAGTGAAACTTCAGTAATTAATGTCTGTGGCTTGTCAATCATCTCCATAAAGAAGGAACTGTTTTCACTGTTTCAGTTCCTAACTGTTTACGCGATGAGAAGCCAAAACATGATGACGAGCGCCACAAACAGGAAGAGGCGGGACAGAAACTGCTCGTCCATGTGCTGTGGCGTTCCGGGAGCTGCTGCAAAAATAGAGGAAAACAAGCTGTAATACAAGTTATACCAGGGGTTGTTTTTTGTTCTTCGTGTCTGCATGGAATAAAACACCAAGTGTTGTGCTGTCGTAGGGAAATAAACAACAACAGGTTGGTGCGAGTTACTGTTACCGCACACCCTGAAGCTGATTATTTTTCAATAACTGCACGTCACGGAGTGTTTACTGCTCTTACACCACAGCGATATGCTGATGCTTACATTTATTTTTTATTAATGAACAACATGGACTTTATATCCATTTATAGTGACTATAAAACATTGTGGAACCTCCAAGAGACAAGTCAGCTCCTATAATCAGTTAGGTTATAGCAAATATAAACAATAACTGAAAAAAGAAAAAAAAAAAAAAAGTACCATTTGTGGAAAAACTCGTTACAAAATGCTGACACTGGAGACTCCTTCCAAAAATGACATCCACTAAACATCTCCGAGTCAAAGCTTCACCATATATTTTAAACTACCCCTTAAATAGATCAAATATTATTTTCACCTAAAAAACACAAAACAAAACAACAACTTTGCCCGGATAACGTTTTGAAATCGTTATGCGTATCAGTATCCCATGACATTCCTGCTGTCCATCGTTAACTGGTGTTAAACTAGCACTTCAGTGAAAGCGGTGTCGTACCTGGAGGTGGTCTTCCATCGTTGATATTGAACGCTGTGGCAAAAATCCCAAAAGGAAACGCTCCGATACCGAAGGACATCTGGAAGCCGCCATCTCCAAAACCAAATCCTTGAAACCCCTGCAATTAGAAACACCGACGTGAGCAAGGACACCGATGCACTTAGAAACTCAAACATAAAATAGACTGACGATCTGTGGCTCAGTCGGTAGAGCGGGTTGTCCACTAATCCACTAATCGTAGGGTTGGTGGTTCGAATCCCGGCCCGGGTGATCCCATGCCGAAGTGTCCTTGGGCAAGACACTGAACCCTTAGTTGCCCCCGATGGCAAGCTAGCACCTTGCATGCAGCTCTGCTACCATTGGTGTGCGAGTGTGCACTTGTAAGTCGCTTTGGATAAAAGCGTCTGCTAAATGAATAAATGTAAAATGTAAATGTAAATGATTAAGACACTAACGTAAAGACAGAAGATACGAGTGTGACGGTATGAACTTCCCACAAAACCAGTATGTTCAAAGCAATGTTCAGTTTAATTACCATTTCCTTTAGACCGGAGGTCTTCAACAGGGGGTCCGCGACCCCTAGGGGGTCCGCAGAGGTACTGTATGGGGGTCGCGAAAGTTTTGGTACCAGTTTGATATAACACAATTGTATACAATATATATAATTAGGGGGTCCCCGATCCATCTCGCCATCAGTTTGGGGGTCCTTGGCATGGAAAATGTTGAAGACCCCTGCTTTAGACACTGAGTAGATCCATCCATCCATCTTCAACCGCTTACTCCTTTTCAGGGTCACGGGGAACCTGGAGTCTATCCCAGGGAGCATCGGGCACAAGGCGGGGTACACCCTGGACAGGGTGCCAGTCCATCGCAGGGTACAATCACATACACACACACATTCATACACTACGGATACTTTAGACACGCCCATCAGCCTAACATGCATGTCTTTGGACTGGGGGAGGAAACTGGAGAACCCGGAGGAAACCCCCGACACACGGGGAGAACATGCAAACTCCGCACACACATGGCCCTGGCGGGACTCGAACCCCGGACCCTGGAGGTGTGACGCAGACGTGCTAACCGCTAAGCCACCGTGCGCCCACACTGAGTAGATGTGTATATTTATTCATGTTAACCAAAAGTAGCCCAACGAATCAAGACTTTAGTAGAAAGTTATAATAAGATGTTTATATATAAGCAACGATTAGTATTAAGATGAGAGAATGTGCTAAAAATATCAGAATGCGATAGTCTATTATCCTCAGTGTGACCTGACTTCTCGTATATTTCTAGAAAACCTTTAGGTTTTACAGATTTTCCTTCATCATTCTTCAAGGCATGCCTGTTCTAACAAGTACATCACCGAGTGGGAAAAATTTCGTTCTTTTAAAATTAATTCGAACGTTTTGTGCTTCTGGTTATTGTAGATAAATCGTAAAATACAGATACAATCAGGTCCGTAAGTATTTGGACAGCGACTCATTTTTCCTAATTTTGCCTCTGTACACTGCTACAACGAATCTGAAATGATGCACGTGCTCAAGACGTGATCGATGTGTAGACATTCAGCTTTAATTCAAGGGGTTTAACAAAAAAAGATACTGCCTTAACCGTTTAGTAATTACAGCTATTTTCACATGGAGTCCCTCCATTTTCGCAGAAATAATCAGACAAACTTAATCATATATATTACATTTATTTTTAATACTTGGATGCAAATCCTTTGCAGTCAATGACCGCCTGAAGTCTGGAATCCATCCACGGATGTCATGAAATGCTGCGGGCGCCTTGAGTTGCTGCTTGTTTGTGGATCGTTCTGCTTTCAGTTTTGTCTTTGGTAAGTGAAAACCATGCTCAGTTCGGTCGAGTTCAAGTGACTGACTCGACCATTTAAGAACATTCCATTTCTTTGCCTTAAAAAGCTCTTGGGTTGCTTTTGCGGCATGTTTTGGATCATTATCCATCTGCGCTGTCCTGTCAGTTTTACGGCATTTGAATGAATCTGAGCAAAAAGTACAGCTGCATACAAGTCAGAATCTACTATCAGCAGACATCACCAATACACACCAGTGACCCAGTTTCACAGCCAGTCATACATGCCCATGCCATAACACTACCTCCACCATGTTTGGCAGATGTAGTATTGGGCGGCTGTGTCTCAGTTGGTAGAGTGAGTTATCCACTAATCCACTAATCGTAGGGTTGGTGGTTCGAATCCCGGCCCGGGTGATCCCATGCTGAAGTGTCCTTGGGCAAAAGACACTGAACCCTAAGTTGCCCCCGATGGCAAGCTAGCACCTTGCATGCAGCTCTGCTACCATTGGTGTGTGAGTGTGTGTCATTTGTAAGTCGCTTTGTATAAAAGCATCTGCTAAATGTAAATGTAGTAGTTTGATTTGGATCATGAGCGCTGGCTTTCCTTTTCCATACTCTTCTCTTCACATCGTTCTAACACAAGGTTAATCCTGCATCAGAACTGGGCAGGCTTTTTTGATTTTGTTTCTAGCAAAGTTCAATCTGGTCTTTCTGTCCTTGAGTGTTTCCAGTGGTTTGCATCGTGACGTATTTACGTTCGTGTAGACGTATGTTGATTGTAGACAATGATATGTCTACGTCCTCCAGGGTGTTCCTGACTTGGTTGGTTGTGAAGTGGTTTTTCTTCATCAACAAAGAAAGAATTCTGCGATCAGCAATTTTAGTGGCCGAGCTCGCCAGTACATTCCTTCTTTTTAAGAATGTACCAAATTGTTAATTTGGCCACTCCTGAAGTTTCTGCTCTCTTCCTGATGGGTCTGTTTTGTTTTTTTTTCCAGCCTAATGATGGGTTCCTTCTCTTGTATCAAAACCTCTTTGGCCCGCATATTGAGAATTCCCAGGAACAGCAAATGCAAATTCAACGCTTGGAATAAACTCCAGAC
>JAFFST010055704.1:374257-393489 GCA_022414735.1 Noturus placidus
ATAAAATAAAGACAGAGGCCACACCTGGCCATGAAACTGCTTTTCAGTCAATTGTCCAATTACGTTTCAGCCTGTGAAAATTTATGCAATATTAATGCAATATTTTTTTAAAGCCCTTGAATTAAAGCTGAAAGTCTACACTTCAATCACATCTTAACCGCTTCATTTCAAATCCACTGTTTTGGTGTACAAAGGCAAAAACGCCAAAAGATGACTCACTGTCCCAATACTTATGGACCCCACTGTGTCTATCCTTTGTTTCCATTCACAAAATAGTGTCGATAGTGTCACAAACCTTCGCACTCAACTGTTCTTGCCACCACCTTGACGATAGCCACTACACCCTGATCCGTATTTATTCAATTCTGTTATAAAATCATACAGCTTTAAAAAAAATTCAATAAATAAAAAAGGCTTACAAAAGCTTTAAAGACAAAATAAACGTGACGCAACCTCAAACGCCGGGTGTTATCATTACCTGAGAGGGCGACAAACTCGCTTTCCCACTTCTCTCTTAGGACACACCTGTTAATGAGTCCCTTTGGGGGATGGCGCTTTTTACTAATGAATTACTTACACACTGGCATTACTGCCTTCCCGTGTAATAGTTTCATCACATGCGGCTTGTGCAACGCGGCCCGAGGTGTTGCAAAGCAAAACGCAAACCTGACACCTCACGCGTCACATTTTTTTCACCTGTACAATAAACACAGGAAGTGCGTGCACTTACGCCACGGTTTTCAGGCTCGGGTCTCTGGCCTTGTGGTCTGGGAGGAGTTCTCTCTCTGAAATCCCAAAGACAGGAAAGCGGGTGAATACGCAATGCAGGTCTCGTCTTTCTATTATTCGCTCTTCGTTAATATTCACCTGGGGTCCTGCTGACCCGTGCTGCCTCGGCCATACAGCGGGATCACTTTCTCTCTGCTGATGCCTGCTTTACATACCGGACACACCTGTCTGTTCGGCCTGGTCTCCAACCACTGCGATCACACAGAACGACGCAGAATTAGAGAGAGGAAAGAGTAAAAGCCGGTTTCTGTAGAAAGATATCCAAATAAATACCGTACCTGATGCAAGCATGGCCAGCTGCGTGTCAGGAATGACCGTGCAATTGAAAAGAGGAAAAACAACGACAGTTAATATGACAGTTATGACCATCACTTAGATTAGACCTCGGCGTACATCAGCTTTCGTTTACACTTACCAAAACAGATGGCCGCATAAGCTTATCACGGCGTCCTTGGACGTGTCCAAGCAGATGTTACACTCGAACGTACTGTCCTGACTGCCGGTCTCTCCCTGTGTTTGGGTACCGGATCCGGTCCCTGTGCCATCTGTGGCTGAAGAGCTCGATGACTGAGGAGGAGAGGCGCTGGCCATGCTGTCCTGAATTCATGGAACAAGAGAGGACTCAGGATAGGCTGCAGAAAACAAATAAACAAATACACTCCCAATTAAGCATGTTTATGACATCAGTAGGCACACAGAATACCAATAGATGCATAAAATGATAAACAATGCACCAGTATTTTGGAGCCAATGTATGAACAATAGAAATAGAAATTCTATTTATATAAGATATAAGAGATACTATAGAAATATATAATATAAATAGAAACTATATATACACACACACAATAGAAATATATAATATAAATAGAAACTATATATACACACACACAATAGAAATATACACTATAGAAATATATAACAGAAATAGAAACTATATGTATATATACACATATATAAAATAGAAATATATACTGTAGAAATATATAACAGAAATAGAAACTATATATACACACATATATAAAATAGAAATATATACTGTAGAAATATATAACAGAAATAGAAACTATATATACACACACAATAGAAATATACTATGGAAATATATAACAGAAATAGAAACTATATATACACATATATAAAATAGAAATATATACTGTAGAAATATATAACAAATAGAAACTATATATACACACACAATAGAAATATATACTATAGAAATATATAACAGAAATAGAATATATATATATATATATATATATATATATATATATATATATACACACACACATATATAAAATAGAAATATATACTATAGAAATATACAACAGAAATAGAAACTATATATACACATACACATATATATATAATAGAAATATATAACAGGAATAGAAACTATAGATATACACACACACATATATATAAAATAGAAATATATACTATAGAAATATATAACAGAAACAGAAACTATATATATATATACACACATAATAGAAATATACAATAGAAATATAAACTATATATATATATACATACATAATAGAAATATATAATAGAAATATAAACTATATATATATATATATATACACATAATAGAAATATATAATAGAAATATAAACTATATATATATATACACATAATAGAAATATATAATAGAAATATAAACTATATATATACACATAATAGAAATAGGTACTATAGAAATATACTATAGAAATATACTATAGAAATAGTACCCATACTTGATTTGTATTAGAATTTAATACGCCGTCATGATATAACTGCTAAACAACAACAGAAGTGTATAGATGGATAAATAAATCAATAAATCAATAAATCAAGACTTGTTTGTTTGTTGTTTAAAAGTGTCTCTCTCTGCTGTCACTACTCTACGACGCCGGACTCTGTGCGCGAGACCCCTTTAATGTTAGCTGGTGCTAGTTAGCTGCTCAGCGTGGCGCAGTTGTATTATTTCCTAACTTATTAAAGCCTGGTGTAAATAACCATCTCACCTGAACCGCTTCATCCGACAAAACCTCGCATTAGGTGGAGAGATGAAAAGCGCCGCTGACTCCGATGCGTTCGCTCAGAAAACTCATCAAGTCCCGAGCTTACACTTGCAGCTGATTGCGTCAAGCGACAACCCGGAAGTCGGAGACGTGCTTACGCCACCGCGTCATTACGCAACGTCCTACGCTACGTGACAAATGGAGAACTGTTCAAAAAAGAGTGCGCTACGTAGTGCGCATCCGTTGTTGTCTACGTCCCGTGTAGTGCACTTCAGAAGGGAGCAATACGGGATTTGGGATTGAATCAGTGTGTCTGTATGTGTCTCTGCAGCCGTTGTATATTCATTCATTCATTCGTTTGGTTTGTTGTTTGTTTGTTTGTTTGTTTGTTTGTTTGTTTAGTAGATACACCACATTTATGAAAGTAAAGTTAACAAAAAAAAATTTAATCAATATATTTTATAACTATTTGAATCCTGACCAAACCTTATAGAATTTATTTTCTTTTATTTTTTAATTTTCTTTTCTTTTTATTTTTTTTTTCAACCACATTTGTTTGTTTGTTTGTTTGTTTGTGTTGGTACCAAGACTTTTTATTTCTTTACCAATAACTAAATAAATGAATAAATATTTTTTTGTTTTATTTGATTTATTTATATAAATATTTATAAAAACCATTATATAGATTTTTATTATGATCATTATAGTGTAATATATTTCTATAATATTATATTATGCTATGGTAAAAATAAACAATATGCGTTTTTAAAAACCCCCAAATATTTCCTTTTTTTTTTTTTTTACTACAACACAAATGTTCATTATAATCTCAGTTT
Source organism: Noturus placidus (assembly GCA_022414735.1). Classification (NCBI taxonomy): domain Eukaryota; kingdom Metazoa; phylum Chordata; class Actinopteri; order Siluriformes; family Ictaluridae; genus Noturus; species Noturus placidus. The sequence goes on from JAFFST010055704.1 coordinate 377,892, forward strand.
ATAAGCATGTTATGTTACTGAACACGCGTTAAAAAAGATGGTTCACACAGCTGTGAATCAGTGGAATAATAATAATTTGTTAAGTCTGTTAGTTTTCTTCTTCTTTTTTTGTAAATGTGCACTTTTTGTAAAGGCCAGATAAGAGCAGATCATCAACTATACAATATGTAGTAGTTTATGTGCTGTAGTTTGTAGTGTATTTTCTGAGCAAGAAGAAACTCCCAACCCCCTGCAGTCTCCATGTCCTTGTCCTCACGCCTAGGTTGGCCCTCCCCTTCATCACCTCCTTTGATCTGATGTGTGAGGAAACGGTCATTTGGGATTGAGTTAAAAGATGACAAGCTGTAATGTGGATCGTGGGTCGTGTGTGTGTGTGTGTGTGTGTGTGTGTGTGTGTGCTGGAGTGTGTCTGATGTTAGGGATTCGTTGCAGGGTGGAAGGGCGTGCTATTTTTTTTTCCACTTGGGTGTTAGTGAGTTTCTTGGGCATAAGATAGCTTTTTGTTATTTATTTTGTTTAGCTGGTTGTATTACTATTATGTAACGTCACTAAGACTTGGTAGCAAATCTGATCGTGTAAGTAAGATGAATAATGATTTGTTCATAATCCATATTTAAATAATTAACATTAACATTAGGTTTGAATTGAATTAACACCAATTGTCAGAGCTGCTTTGAGACAATGTCTATTGTAAAAAGCGCTATACAAATAAAATTGAATTGAAATTGAATTGAATATTGTATCACAGTGTTGCACTGACACTTCTACAACACTAGAGGGCGACAAATTCAAAAGTTCTTTTACGAGAACTTTACATAATTATACAACAATGAGCAACAGTTTCTTTTCTTAATCATACCCAAAGCAGACACAGCTATACAGTGCCTCTTCTTCATTGAAAATATATTTTTTTTTATACCTTAGCAATTAAATACAGTTAAGTGCGAATTATCTGCAAAAATGGAATTAAAACTCAGCAGGAAGATATTTATTTTATTGCAATGCATTATTGAAAGCTTAAAGCTGCACACAGAATATGAAAGAGGTTGGAGGAGGTTATAAAAGTGTATTAAAAGGGTGAACATGTAAGTTAGTCAAGAATATTTATATTAAAGAAAACAAATATCTGAATTGATCATATTTGACATTTGTCTCTAAAAGTATGCAATGGGTCATAGAGTGTCTTCTTCTTCCTCTTATTATTATTATTATTATTATTATTATTATTATTAGTAGTAGTAGTAGTAGTAGTAGTAGTAATAGTATTTATTTATTTATTTTCCTTTCTCATGCCTCCTCTAAACGTATGTGGTAATTTACAGTGGACTTATTGTTATTATTATTATTATTAATTATTATTATTATTATTATTATTATTATTATTATTATTATTATTAGTAGTAGTAGTAGTAGTAATATACATGTATTTATTTATTTATTTTCCTTCCTCCTTCCTCCTCTAAACATATGTGGTAATTTACAGTGGACTTATTATTATTAACATTATTATTATTATTATTATTATTGTTATTATTATTATCATCATCATCATCATCATTATTATTATTATTATTATTAGTAGTAGTAGTAGTAGTAGTAGTATTTATTTATTTATTTATTTTCCTTCCTCCTCTAAACATATGTGGTAATTTACAGTGGACTTATTATTATTATTATTATTATTATTATTATTATTATTATTATTATGTTTATTATTGTTACTATTATTCGTATTACTATTTTTGTTATTTTTATTTATTTATTTATTTATTTTATTATTTGCTTGCTTCCTCTCGTTTTCTTTAAGAAAGTTTACGTAAAGTTTTGCATTTGACTGTACGGGTTATGGAGTTTCTATTGATTGATTGATTGATTGATTGATTGATTGATTGATTGATTGGTTTTAAACTAAGCCAGATTGTTGTTTTTTTTTTAAATTAAATTTGTAGGTAATATAAAATAAATCTTTGCTAAAGATTAAAAAATGCTTGGCACTACAAAACCGAATGCGCTTAAAAAATAATATATATATATATATATATATATATATATATATAAAAGACAACAAGAACAAAAAACAGTAATGTGACAGCCACAAACGTGTGGAAATTAAAAACAGGAAGTGAAACGTCATGCCTGACGGGGCGTGTCCTGCTTCCTGCTGTTTTGGTTTGTCTGTATTGCGTCACAGGCGTGTCGTAAAGCAGGACGAGGCTGGAGGAGCGAGAAATGACGGGAGGCTTGCCGGTCAGGGGGCGGGGTTTCTGCGTCGAGTGGGCGGGGCTCTGGTCGTTGCGTGTGAAACAGGGCGTGGTTTTCGCTCGGCTCTGTGTGGTTGCCAGGCGCTGTAGGGTCACTGCGTGGGAAGTGCTGACATTTCATCGCGTCACAGCTTTCGACACCATCGCGGCGGCTCGGCTTCACACCGAGCTTCAGATTGTTCCGGTGACTTGTTCCGAGTCGGACTTCCAGGATCGAAAGGACTTCATGTGGGATACTTAAAGCCGAAGAGAAAGCGGCGTGTGACGGCTCAGATCGCTGCTCCGTGACCCGGTGCCCCGTTTATTCATCTACAACATCTGTCATTTACTAGTTTAGCGGCTAACAGTGCTAGCTAAGCGCTCATCCAACCCGAGCAGTGCGCGCGCGTGTGTGTGTGTGTGTGTGTGTGCCATTACCAGCCACTTTTGGCTCACGTCGCCGGGGTTGCAATCCCCCTGAATTGCACGCAAAAGTCAACTAAATGATTATGGAGAGGAAGAGGATCGACTGTCCGGCTCTTCCGCCGGGCTGGAAGAAAGAAGAGGTGATCCGGAAGTCGGGACTCAGCGCCGGCAAGAGTGATGTTTATTACTACAGGTAACGTTTAACACGAAACCGGACACAAAGTAGCAATCCGTACGGGGTGCCATTACTTTTGAGATGAGCCTAAACTGCATAACAAGACTCCTTTTTCTCAGCTCCCGACCTGCACAGATGTGCATGTATTCCTCTATTCGCTTGTCTTCCTCTGTACTGATAAAGACACAACAACCCTGTTTGTTTGTTTGTTTGTTTGTTTGTTTACCCTGTTAATGACGTTTGCACGAATAAGAATGAAGTCCATTAACCGTGCTTTCCTTTTGGCAACATATCCTCGCTTATTGAACCAACATTGTCTTTAACGTGTCCCTTTTCATCTTTAAGAGAAGTTGAATATATGTTCGTTTGGCTGTGTGATGTTTATAATTTGTACGTTTGTAGTTCCAGAAGGAGAACCGGCATCGTCACGGTACTAGTATACGTTTATACCGACTTTAAAATCACCCGAGGGTCGTACGTCACTGACTCGCTTCTCATCACGGAGACGTGGAAGTGTTGTCAGGTACTATCGACACCAGTCAGAGCTGATTTGGGTTCTTCCCCCAATAACAGGACGTCCCTCCTGAAAGCACTTTGAGATGCCCGTGTTCTTAAAGAGCGACCCCCTTGTACTTGTTATCTGTTTACGGTTACGTGTAATGATCTGCAGAACAAGTTAGTGCCGGTTATCAAGGACGCCGTACAACGTCCTTCCCTTACTCGCCTTACGCAGGCGGTCGACACGTACGCATTGCGACAACTTGCACTACCCCTCCTGGCCTACGAGGCAGTACAGAGCGGTAAAGCAGGTCTTCTGGAGTCACAACAACATGAAGAAGAATGCTCAGGCTGTCTCTCGCTACGATTAGTACCCGTATACAAATCCTTATACGCGTTGAGGCTCTAATTATACGAACACGGGTGCTTTCTAACCTGCGCTCGTTTCCGGCGCTTTCGTTTTTTTTTTTCTTCGACTGCCTTGAGAATTAACGGCCCTGGGTCACTCTCGCCACCTTGTGGAACAACTAAATAGTGCAAATGAATTAAACCCGGGCGGCGCACGTGTACTCTGCCGATGACGAAATTTGCGTCACACGTACTGTCCGTAGCGTACGCGTAAATACTGAAGCATACATCCTGCTTCACCCTCGTTTATTTTCTCTCTCTCTATCTCTCTTTCTTACAAAGTAGCTTGTCACGTTACTAAGAAAAAAACGAAACGCGCAAAACGCCGTGTCCTGACCATATACAGCGCTGACGCTGGAGACTCCTTCCTTTCTTTCTTTCTTTCTTTCTTTTCTTAAATGACTTGAATGCGGATGAGATCATGTGGAGCGTCCGCTACACATGTCTCCGCGTAAGTTGTTACTATAGAAACGATCACGTATTATGTTATCTTTTTTGTTTTGCCGCAACGATGACAAAAAAACAACAGCGTTCGGTTTAAAAAGATCTGGGCCGCAACTACTCGAATCGGCGAGATCGCACTCCCACGGGAATGTTTTGCACGCTCTTTCGCAGCGATGTCTGTCTGTAAAGGAGAACTTTGAGCTGTACTCACGCTCGTCGCACGCGAATCGATAACTGCTTCGTGACGACGTCTCGGAATGAATCCGCCGCAATTTACGAAACATTTGCGAGCTTTTCCGAATATTCCAGGGCTCGCTCGTTTCATTTCTGCGTTCATTTCTAATATATATGTTAATTAACCCTCTGACCAATCAGATTCCTGAATGATGTCCTGATTTCGCCTCAGTCCTAGCTCTTGGTGGTAAAACCGTGTCCGTTTGATGTTAACGTTACAGTTTTAGAGTTCTGCATTTAGGTTCGGACACTACTCTTCCGCGCTAACAAAGTTCAAAAACGCGTTCGTTTTAAACTCTTAACGGCGCTCGCGATCGAACGTTTACGGGTTTAAAATTCCCGAACAGGTCGAGGTTCTCGCTGTTTCTTGTCTCGTGACTTGTTTAAGGGGAGGACGTATGCTTTCAAATCATGCTTGGAGGAAAATATACACGGCCATTACGCGCAAATATATACAGCGTGTTTGATCTTTTAATCCGTCGCGTACGTTAAACGTGGGTCAGAAACCGCTCTCGTTCGTTTTTGCGTCCGAACTGGAGAAGTGCGGACGATCGGATCGTTTCCATTTTGGACCGACGTAGCGACATTCTCAGGAAAGCCAGCTTCCGTTGGTGTCTGTGTGAGTGCGAGCTGTGTGCTGATCTGCTGATAGCGAGGCCTCTGAGTGTTTTTGGTGTACCGTCACTTCCTGTGTGGCTGTCCCGTGTCAAAGCGCGGCTGCGTGACCGCTCTCGCTGCTCTTCCCTCGACCACGTTTTAAATCGCATTTCCTCCTTTTTCCATGACGCGTCGAGAAACAGTACGATGACAGCATTTAAAAAAAAGAGAGAGAGAGAGAGAGAGAGAGAGAGAGGAAAAAAAAAGTTCCTGCTCTGATAGATTGACGGTAGCAGAGTTGTATTTATTTATTTATTTATTTATTTATTTCTTACAACGCTGCAATAAGCAGAACAAAAGCCGTGAAGTGGCGTTTCTTTTTTTTTCTTTTCTTTTCTTTTCTTTTCTTTTTTTTTTTTACCTCCTCCTCCTGTCCTTGCTTTCTTCACGAGTCAGTGGTGTTCGCGCGCAGCGGGGGAGGGGTGTTTCGTGTTTCGCGGCTGGTTCTGAGGTGCCGTGATGGCGAGGGGAGGCATGCCTGTAAACCGATCCGCCGTCGTCGGTGGCGTGGTTTTCTTCGAGGTGTTGTTGCGGGGGAAGGATGCTAGGTCAGACTTGCGTTAAAGGGAGCCTGGCGTCAGTACCTCGTGGCCTCATGGCGTCTGGTCGCCATTTTGAAGCCGGTGGTGTATTCTCAGTACGTTAAGCCGGAACTGATTCTCGGCGAGGGCTGAAAACACGTCTGAAAACGGACCGCGGTATTGCGGCCTGCCGTCGAGGCAGACGCTTCGTTAACCCTCCTATTGTGTTACGAGGGCCAACTTGACCCGTATTGGTTAATCTCGCTTTATCTCTTTGAATCTTTTTGACTTTCCTCGTTTAGGGTCACGATATTTCTCGTATGGAAATATTTCTTCCGATGGTTCGTCTCGGACAAGCCACGGTAAAGGTTTACCGTATGAAGCTGTGCTTTGCTGGTTTTTTGGGGAACTCATTTTGACCCATAACTTAACGGATGTAACCCCCCCCCCCCCCCCCCCCCCCTCAACATAGTAGGAGGGTGAGACGCGCGAGCGGGAAACTGGGTGCGGCGCAGACTGAGTCTGGCTGAGATTCTTCCTCTCGAGTCGTTCTCTGTTTTTCAGAACCTGGGCGTTCAGTGTGGATACGGATCGGTCCGTTTGCTGCAGACGGTGTACTCTGTAAATATTCTCAGGGTGTCGATATCGCTGTCCTTTTATATCCGTCTTCGACCGACATGGACATGATGCTTGATCAGAGACCCAAAGGAGCTTTTATTTTTTATTTTTTATCTCTATCTCTCAAGGTCCAAGCCCTTACATAATCAGATGGACGCCTTAACTAATGAAGAACTGCTCAAGTTGTACTTCTGCCTTACAGAACATGTTGTACCTTTCAAAGCTTTCGTCAGCGAGAACATTCTCTCTCTCTCTCTCACACACACACACACACACACACACACACACACACACACACACACACAAGCCCACATGTGAGATTCACGATGAGGAGTGTGAAGAACGTACAGGAAGTGTTTTCACTTCTCAAAATCGGCTCAGGTGTCGTCCGGGGTAAGGGAGACGAGTTAGTGTACCAAAACAGGAACTCGTTTCCTCGTCACATGGACCATCAGCGTTCCCGACATCCCGATCTCATAAAAACGTCGACTTTTTTAACGTTTATTATGCCGTAAAGATAGAGTTTCTCCGTTTCTCCATTTACGAGTGTATGAAGTGAACCAGAACTGACCGACTGACAGCAAACGTTTAAACAAGTACTCTTCACGGACGTACGAACAGCCCCGAGCAACGTTATTCGTTCTTTTCTAAACGATCTTAACGTGTTGATGTGTGTTCACCGCTACACGGTTCAGGATGCAATACTTTAGCTATGAATCCGGTCGAGCGTTCGTTACTATGTCGAGAGCGACTCCTAGATTTCATGAACGTTACTTTGAATACACGCTAAACTCGAAGCCTCACGAGTAAACCTCGACCTCGCTTATCGGCGTGCGTCAGCTTGGGTAGTGAATCGAATCGGCTGTGGGCGGCTGTGGCTCAGTCGGTAGAGCGGGTTGTCCACTAATCCACTAATCGTAGGGTTGGCGGTTCGAATCCCGGCCCGGGTGATCACATGCCGAAGTGTCCTTGGGCAAGACACTGAACCCTAAGTTGCCCCCGATGGCAAGCTAGCACCTTGCATGGCAGCTCTGCTACCATTGGTGTGTGAGTGTGTCTCATTTGTAAGTCGCTTGTAAATGTAAAAATGATATTTCTGTAAAGCTGCTTTGAGACAATGTACCATTGTAAAAAGCGCTATACAAATTGATAAATTAAATGAAATTAAATTGAATCGCCGTGTCGTGTGTTGAGTTGAACTTTAATTTGCAGTCGAGTCGTAAACGAATCGTGAGTCAAATGGACACGACTCGGTGCCAGTTTGAAGATTCAGATCGAGTTATTTTTATGTTGTCAGACCGTCGTGATCTGTAAATTAAACAGCGGTTTTCCTTTCGCACTACGTTCGAACGACTCGATCTGTCGTCATGGCAATAAAAGTATTCACCTGGCGGTGCAGATTCTTGGTTTTCCAAACAAAGGACGGAGTATGGAATGCTTTTGGTTAAGCACCGGAACCGACTCGGACACATTTTAGCGCTTTTCAACAGGAGCTTTTCCGGCTCGGCTCGGCCCGACAAATTACCCACGATCCTTTACGCTGTCAGTGTTTCTACTACCAAGTGAACTGTGTCATATGTAAGCACCCTGTGATGAATCTGATTCGGCTTCCTCCCTAGAAGCGCTGAGCCAGGAAAATGTTGGCGAAGCTAAAGATAGTGAAGACCAACGTTCAATGTTCTACCAATGACGCGACCTTAATTTTGTGCGAATATTCCCAACGAATCCGCTTAGTATCTAAAAGCAGTTGTCGAGATAAACGCCTGACGTCCTGGATGACGCATTTTTAACACTTCCTGTCTGTATACTGGCTGAAACTCTTCCTCCAAATCGTTGCACGCCCCTGACGATAATTTTTGTCTCCAGCTGTCAACGAGACCAGAGCTTAGATATGCCTTATTCGGATTATACGCATGAGTCATATTCAACTGAAAGGTGTCGGTATCGGTTTGAGAACATAGCGTGCGTCACTAATGGTAGGCCAGTTGGATAGAAACAGACGTGAACGTTATGCTCGTCACCAGTCACACCATCCATCCATCCATCCATCTTCTACCGCTTACTCCTTTTCAGGGTCACGGGGGAACCTGGAGCCTATCCCAGGGAACATCGGGCACAAGGCGGGGTACACCCTGGACAGGGTGCCAGACCATCACAGGGCACAATCACATACACACTCTCACACACATTCATACACATTCACACACTTCAGACACGCCAATCAGCCTAACATGCATGCCTTTGGATTGGGGAGGAAACCGGAGTACCCGGAGGAAACCCCCGACACACGGGGAGAACATGCAAACTCCACACACACACGGCCCAGGCGGGCACACGTGGAGCTTTATTCAAACGTCAAACCTTCATTTCCTGTTTTCACACTCTGAAATCTCCGTGTAATACAGCGAATTTGTAATAAGGATCTTGCGAGCCTGTATTACAGGCATGACCGTGTGTGTGTGTGTGTGTGTGTGTGTGTGAACGTGTAATCATAGAGCTCTCCTGTTAGGTGGACTTTAGTTAAATTCAGCACTGCAGTGGTGCTCGCTTCCTCCTCAGCGTCAGTGGGGTTTTCCCCACTTACTGGCAAGATTCGGTCAGCCGTTACGGTACACAGAGGCCAGTCATGGTTACTCGGATCTTGGCTCGGTCCATCCGGTTCTTTACAGGTCACCGTGGTTCCGAGTTATGACGCTAATCCGATCTCAAACTAGTGTTCGAACTAGCCGATGAGTTTGGCACCGTACTCGCCTTCGTCCTGGAGTTCGGGTGGGAGTTTTTCACCGAGTCGTGGTTTGACTCATCCTCTGAATTCGTCTCGTAATGGACCCTATCTCCGAGTTTTATTTCTGTACTGATCTGAAGAACCCCAGCTTGATCGCTCGCACCATATACTCTTTTGGTATTTAGCGCAAAGGAATTCATTTATTCGTTCTTCAGTAAGTCAGTGCTTTATCCTGCTCAGGATTGGGAACACCGGGTCGTTCCAGGGAGGAATACACCCTGAATGAGATCACAAACACGACGCAAACGCAGACGCGTTCTCACGCACGTTCGCCCGGCATGTCATCGCGAGGTCTAAGGAGATCAGAGAATTCCAGAGGAGACATTTATTTACATTTACATTTATTCATATAGCAGACGCTTTTATCCAAAGCGACTTACAAATGAGACACACTCACACACCAATGGTAGCAGAGCTGCATGCAAGGTGCTAGCTTGCCATCGGGGGCAACTTAGGGTTCAGTGTCTTGCCCAAGGACACTTCGGCATGGGATCACCCGGGCCGGGATTCCAACCACCAACCCTACGATTAGTGGATTAGTTTACAACCCGCTCTACCGACTGAGACACAGCCGCCCTGGAGACGCTCGGAGAACGTGCGAAAGTCGACACGGATACTAATCCGAGCTCAGGAGAGAATCCTGGAGCATCTGTGGCGTCACCAGTTGGACTGGTGTAACCGCTTAGCGTTCTGCCTCCTAACACACCCGATCGAACTTTCCTTAGATTTCACGAGACGAATTTGTTGCAGTAGATGAGTGAGAGAGAGAGAGAGAGAGAGAGAGAGAACAAATCTGTGCATCGCTGTGTGACATCTTTGGTTAGGAATTTACTAGCTTTCCCCACGTCGAGCGCACTTCCTCTTTCTCTTTCTGTGACATTGCTCGGTCGGTTGCATGAGGACGTGGCGTTCCTGACCCGCTCCGGTCTGAAGCAACCGCATTGTCCTTGGCCTCTGTGCTTCGATTCAGTCGACGCGTCACTCCGAGCCTATCGCTCCTGGCTCATTTTCTCTGATCAGGGAGTTCTGGGAAACGCGATCGCTCCGTCCCAGGGCCTCATTTGAGGCCAAGTCTCTGTTAGGGCTTAGAAAGAAGCGTTTATAAACACTTCTACCTTTGGACCAGTGGGTGGAATAACCGAGTTGGCTAATCCCCTTAAGGCCTTATGGGAAATGAGCCAACTGCGTGTTTCCTGTTTGTGTTGATTGTTGAATCATGAATCCCTCTGGGCTGAAGTGATTTGCCTGATGTGCTTTCACTGAGTCATTCGTAATAAACGCCGGGCCACCTGCGAAAGCTTTCTGGGGACTCGGATTCTCCGACTCTGACTCATACAGGCTGTCGTACGATGCCGTAAACAGCAGCTGAGACATCGCGTCCTCTCTGCTGCAGGACGTGACATGACGTGACGTCATATAATCACACTACCATCCTGGAGTTGATTTATTTTCCCGTAAGCACACATCCTGAAATGCTTTATTCCTCTTATTGACTCCATAGTGTCAACGTCCTTCTAAGGAAACGTCACCACGTGAGCGAGGGTATATATTTTTCTTTGTTAAATAACGACACATTTAATATAAATAAATTAGTATTGCTGTAAATGACACGGCATCCACGTCGAGCTTCGCCTGGAGGAGCTGATCCGTCTGTGAGAATCGTGCTCTCCGCTCTTTTGCGCTCTCTCTCACGTACACACACACACACACACACACACACACACACACACACACACACACACACACACACACACACACACACACACACACACACACACACACACACACACATACATGCCCAGACACTCTGACCCATGCAGGATGAATAATTGAGCGTTACGGTTGGATCTCGCCGGGCCTCCCTGCAGCTATCCTGCTTTTATGAGGAGTGCGAGTTCAGTGTTTCGCACTCGTTTGTGTGTTTTTGCACGGGAGAATGTAAACAACAGCGTGCGCACAATTTTATGGTACATTTTTTCCAAGATTATCATCCACCGTCTGTTGGTGGATGGGTGTGTGTGTGTGTGTTTGTGTGTTGCTCCTGCTGTCTTTAAGTGTGTGTATGTGGATTGTGCGGTAGGCCAGTCGAGAGCAAGGAATAGCTAGTGACACTCTCGCATGCGCGCTCTCTCTCCGTCACCCCCTCCCCCTTTTTGCACAGTGTAACCACGCTGCTCTCGTGGTCGGCCTACGCCCTTTTTAACGACACAGCCGAATCCCACTGGGCCCTCCGGGAAGCGCCCTGGAGGCTCCTGGATCCAACCCCTAGCTTTACCAGCACACTTGCACAGACACAGGCTTTGTGATATTTTTTTCTTTAAAGGGTTAACGTCGTCTTTCAGGGCTCACGCCGCGTCCATATGGCCGTGCGTTTCTGTTAGATGAACCTCACCCTGTGACTTCACTCACCGTCTGTGCCTGCCTTCACGCCACATGATCCAGCATGCGACACCATGCGTTCTTAACTTAAGTTTCGAAAGAAAAAAACAAAAGTGTTCTCGACGATGGCGTTTGAGAACTCTTTTTGAGGTGCGGTGTTTATGTACATACATGTGGTTTTCTCTGTCGCTCTCTCCCTCGCGCTCTCTGCCTTCGTTTTGACTCATCTGTGACTCATGCGCTCCGTAGGTGAGCCTTAAACCCGCTGAGCTCACGCCTGCACAGTCATTTCATCTCACGTCTGCTTATTTACTGACCAGAAAGAAGGAAACGTGCGCATAAGTCCGGCAAACTGTGGACAAACACGGACTCCAACTTATACTTACTCTTTCATAATAATAATAATAATAATAATAATTTACACAGACTAATAATTAATGGCATACTTTTCATACTGGAGCGCATTACGCCACACGCACCCGCACACGCGCTCACACACACACACACACACACACACACACACACAGCCGTACCACCTGATAGGCATCTCGCCACCATGTTAACTGCTGCTTCTGCACTGTTTTGCTGCGGCTTTGCAGCTCTCGACGTGCTATTCAGAAGTGTAACTGACGAACCCCATTTTATCGCCGAAGCTCCTTTAAGATGGCGTTTTGTTTTTTTAAGAAAAAGGCGGCCTTGTACAACGCGTAGCTATTCCAGCCGACACGGTTTGCCTCATCAGAGCACGTCTAGGCCCAGTGAAGTCTCAATTTGCATGTCGCCATGGATCTTAAATGCAAATTAGGTCCCTGATGATAAAAAAAAAAAAAAAAAAAAAAACCCCAGACAAACAAACTGCTGGCGCTGCTGTTTTTTTTTTTTTCTTGTTTTGTTTTTGTTTTAGTCCTGATCTCTTGTGAGAGGTTTTAAAAGATAAATTCGACATAGATTACGAGTCCTAATTTTGAGTCTAATCCGTAAACGAGTACAGCCTTGTGGCCAGGAATAAAAGAATATTTTATTTATTTATTTCTCCCCCCGCCCCCCAGCCGTCTGATCCAGATGGCCCCGGATACGTGCTGTAACCGGCTCCGCTGTTAAAGGGTCACGTCCTTTCCGTCTCCGCCTCGCATACTAAGCCGAGCCGGGATTACCGATTCGAACCTCGTATTTTATATCCCAGCAGCTCTTCCACGTCTACCCATTAAAACGAATTTCAAGGAGGTGAAGGGAGGCGTGATACGATTTCTGGCTTCGCGTGAATGAAGTATGAAGCGACCTGCGCTGAGAGATTTTACTTTACGCATCGCCTCATGAGAAAAAAATAAAATAAAACCCCAAAAAAAACCTGTTCGTCACGCATTACGTCAGTCGACGTGTCCGGAGACGTTTCCCTTGAGGTTTGGCGGGATTAGCGACGTTCCCATACCGGCTTCGCTGTTCCGGTTATTTACTTGAGATGGGGGGGGGGGAACGCCCCGTTTCTTCAATGTCACTGCGGTCGTGTCTGTTTCCGTTTTGATGCCTTCGTGAATGATGTTATTTATTTATTTTTTATTTTTATAGTCCATCAGGGAAGAAGTTCAGAAGCAAACCTCAGCTGTCCCGATACCTCGGCAACACGGTGGACCTGGGATGCTTCGACTTCCGCACGGGAAAGATGATGCCCAGCAAAGTACAGAAAAGCAAACAGAGGCTTCGGAACGAACATCTCAGTCTGTCCAAGGTAAAGACGCAAGAGCGCACTCGGGAACGACGGGTCATTTGTGTTACAAGTTTTATTACATGCATAGGTTATGAAGCATGTTCGCCTCACACATCCGGGGCTCGGGGGGGGGGGGGGGGGGGGGGGGGGTTCGAATCCCGCCTCCTCTCTTTATATGCAGAGTTTTCATGTTCTCCACATGCTTTCATGGGTTTCCTCCGTGTAAATGGCGCACTTATATAGCGCTTTTATCCAAAGCGCTTTACACTGTGTCTCATTCACCCATTCACACACACACTCACAGAGCAATGGTAGCAGAGCGGTCATGCAAGGCGCTAACTTGCCATCGGGAGCAACTTGGGGTTCAGTGTCTTACCCAAGGACACTTCGGCATGTGGAGTCACGTGGGCCGGGAATCGAACCGCCAACCCTACGATTAGTGGACGACCCGCTCTACCACCTGCGCCACAGCCGCCCCACACTCCGGTTACCTCCTCCGGATACGCGTTTCCGTCTGATTCCGTTTCCCATTTGTCCGTAATGTGTGTGTGATTGTGCCCTGCCATGGGTAGGTACCACGTCCAGGGTGACCCCCGCCTTGTCTCCCGAGTCCCCGGGGATAGGATCCAAGCTCCCCGCCATCCTGTGTAGGATAAGCGGTACGTAAAAAAGGATAGACGGATGGATTAAGCAGCGTCCTCCCTGCTCCAGGTTTCATCCAGAGCTCAGGTTATCGTCTCTATTGTCTCCACAAGTCAGTGTGGGTTTCCTCCGTGTTCTCTGGTTTCCTCCCACCTCCCAGGAAGTGGGCTGGCTATGCTAAATTCAGAATTCAACCTCCGTCCGGATAAATAAAAATATAATACTGCAACAGACGGAATATTAACAGTGGTGCTACACGATACATTTATATCTCAAACCACAGAAATCCTTTAATGTTGCAGGATGATGCACAGGAAGTTAGATTTTGTGGTATAAAGATAGTGTGTGTGTTAGTCACATGCACTGTTGCACTCCTTGCAGCAGGGTGTGTGTGTGTGTGTGTGTGTGTGTGGTTGTTTATATGTCAGCAGCTGCCCTAATCATTGTGTCACCCTGGCTGAGCAGATAACAACAGAACTCACTCGTGTCATGCAGGACTTGGCACGCTGACAGAGAGAAAGAGAACGAGGAAAAACATCACACGGAAGCTTCTAGAAAGCCTTCGACATCGACGCTTCTACTCTCTCTCTTGCTTAAAACAAATAAAAAACAATGAGCAAAGCGGGAACTGAGCCCAGCAGGGGGTTTTACACGGAGCGAAGCTCTCTTGTTTTTCACCCTATAGACTACACGCATGACTGATCCATTTCTACTCTCCGCGGTTGTTGCGTAACGCAAGGCGACTAGGAGACGAAGAAAATCTGAAATCGTTCAGACGCTAAGGCGTCCGAAATCTGCGAACAAAGGACCGGCGTTCCTGTTAAAAACATAACATGACCCTATCCGGTCAAATAACACTGTCATGTGTGTGTGTGGAACACCGTTTTGAATGAATAAATAAATAAATGAATAAATGAATGAATGAATGAATAAAAACCCCCAGCGAGCAACGGAATCCGACGTGGAGTCGAAGCCGGAAGACTTGACGTGAATTCGCGATTAAAACTAACGGTCTATTTACGTTAGAAATCGTGTTTTCGGTGTCCATTCGGAGGATCCGTGTTTGTTTTTTTTTTCCCCGTGTTTACAGCGCTGTTGGATCCTCGATTCTGATTGGCCAGGATGTGTCGTATAAGAAGTGTTTCCGGCTGTAATTCGAATCGAGGGTTTATATGGTTCACGCGCTCGCTCCATCGGATATGTTCTCGTTTCTATAGTAACGGCCCACCCACAGGGACTTGTTTGTTTTACGGCCACGTAACATAGGCTGGATTTTTGTAGAAATAATAGCGAATGATCTGTGTAGATGTCGCTGTGGTTAGATTTTCTCGAAGGAAAGGTTTAAGATTTCTGAAAGAAGACCCGAGTCCGTGTCGGAGAGTTTTAAACTGAAGCTCTTCCTGAGAGAATGGAAGAATTTTGCGCTTAGTTTCTCAATGATGAGACTTTTTCTTCTTTGCCTGTTCGCTTCAAAAGCAGCTCTTTATGGCTGCTTTAATGCATGTGATGACTAGAGCTGACTTGTTACGATGTTTCGTGACGTGAATAATCTACAGTGGTGTGAAAAAGTGTTTGCCCCCTTCCTCATTTCCTGTTCCTTTGCATGTTTGTCACACTTAAGTGTTTCGGAACATCAAACCAATTTAAACAATAGTCAAGGACAACACAAGTAAACACAAAATGCAATTTGTAAATGAAGGTGTTTATTATTAAAGGTGAAAAAAATCCAAACCATCATGGCCCTGTGTGAAAAAGTGATTGCCCCCCTTACTATAACTGTGGTTGTCCACACCTGAGTTCAATTTCTCTAGCCACACCCAGGCCTGATTATTGCCACACCTGTTCACAATCAAGGCATCACTTAAC
>JAFFST010055704.1:396047-409784 GCA_022414735.1 Noturus placidus
GTGTATCGGACTAGCAATGAAAAGTGTTAGTATCTTAGTACTTGTGCCTCTACGATGAAATTTGAAGAGAAACAGACTTCCCTTGAGAAATCACGGACTTCTTAATTTCTTAAATATGCGATTAAAAGTCCTGAGCTAAAGACACGCCCTTTTCCCGAAATGTCTCTCTGTCTTCCTCTGTCTCGCAACGCCGCTTTATACGACATCACCAGTAGCCTTGATTTCGTTCAGCTCATTGAGGCGTTTGAAGTCCTGATGACATTATAAATGCATTATATGTAAGCATCACTCGATGTCTTATTTACATGGGATCAGCATTTACATATTTAAACACTGAGTGATGATTGTAATCGGTGCAACTCGTTCTCAGGAACGCCGTCGTTTGCGTTCTTGTGATTATAATTAGCCCGGCTGCGAGGTTAGAATAAAGATGTTATAGCCATATAAAATATCAACGTCACAATTTTCGTTCTGGTTGACAGTCTGCTTTATTGATTATCATTATCTGCATTATTAATAAAAAACATTTTTAAAAGTGACAATACATAGAAAATTTATATCTGCTGCATGGATTCATGAGTTATGTTTTAACATCAAATAATTACATATAATGATGTCATAACTACATTGTAATTACATATAGGACGTTACATTCGGTAAGGTAACATGACTGAGAGCGTGTGTAGCTTGCTAGTTAGCTAGTTAACACTTGAATACATGCTGAAAATCTGCTATAGCAAGTGATGTGCTGAAGGGAGTCCCGAACCCCAACCGAGCCTCATTTTTGCCTAAAATGCGGTTAAATTAAAAATAAAGCTAGTTTTTGTGATGGATGTTTAGCCCTTATGGTGAAATTGGCCCACCATGTGTGTGAACATCTGCTGGGCCTTCTACATTCCCCACATGCACACAGACACACACACACACACACACACACACACACACACGCGCGCGCACGCACACAATTTCTCTACTGGTTTTGATTTTAAAACAGTGTGATTATCAGATTAACGACAAGCGGTTCTGTACGTCTACGGCGTTTTGGCTTTATGAGCACTGTGGGATCTCTAGTCCGAAACGCATACGCTCTCATGTGAATATCTACACGTGTGTTTCAGCTGTGAAATAAAAAAACAGCATGTGTGGCCTGAATACACCATCCTGAAGCGCTGCGTATGCTTATAGCTGTAAATCCCAACTGCATTTTTATCAAATAAAAGAGGTCGACGGATGCTACCTCTTTGGGTTGCGTTATGAGTCAGCGAAACGAAACAGATTATTGTGGCTTGAGAAGCGCTAACATCATGCATGCTAAATGACTCGGCAGTTTTTCTCAGCCTTTTCACTGACCGATTTATCAGAAAGCCGCTTAAATCGAGACGACGGCTACCTTTTTCTGAATGATTTGCACCCTTTATGGTCTTTTTAACTCTTATCCCCCCCCCCCACCCATTATCCTCTGTCAGTAAATCGTAAACAGAAGCATAGTGATTAAAGATGGCCGCCATTTCCTTCATGCTAATCACCTCAGCCATCTTAAAGAGGTGAAGCTGGAAATGTTTGGTTAGACAGGAGCTTTTATGTGATTTTTACACATAAAGATGTGCTAAATTTCTTCATGAAGCCAGCTTAAACAGGACAAGTCAGCCGTCTTTTACAGTTTTTAGGCTTTTAGCATTTTTTTCCCGGTATTTCCAGTAGTTCAGTAGTTCTCTTGCTAGTCTTACATAGCAGCACTATAGGCAGGTTTTGTTTGAGTTTTTACATTTATTTGTTTAAATTTTTTTTTACCAAAACCAATCTTTCTGCATCTGTCGATGAAGTGTACCAGTGATGAGTACCATGAGTAAATGAGCACCAGTTAAAAGAGAGCTAGTCGTGGAGAAACGGGAGCACACATTTCATACATCATAGTTTATTTGTTTTCATCGCATTTCTTATCCCTTTATCGATACACCAACATTTCTACAACATTGTAGAAATAAAAAAAACTCTTTAGTAGTTTATGTAAAATTCTGGGGTTTGTTCTTCTTTCCCGTCACTCTCAGGGAAAACCGGACCTGAACACAGCACTGCCCATCCGACAGACAGCCTCCATCTTCAAACAGCCCGTCACCAAAGTGGTCAACCATCCCAACAACAAAGTCAAGACCGATCTACAGCGAGCAACCGAACAGCCTCGGCAGGTGAGCACTTTCGCCTCGGCCACGTCGGATTTTGTGCAGATGGCGTTAATTTGGTCACCTTATTACGGTCATGCGAGTATTATGCTGTGTTCAGGTGCTCCTTTGGAAGCTCGTACGTGTCAGATAGTGGACTGGAAAATACGACTTAACTCTGTTCAGATGCTTATCGGGAGATACGTTTACAAAATGCGGAAAGATCCGAAAAATATTCATCGTACATTTCCCTTTAATATATTAAAAACAAATATAAATGCAGGTATATATTTTTTTCACATGTACTTACATGATCACCATCTTTCATAGACAAATCCCGAGTTTGTAGCTATGACTTTGTCAGGTATTTGAGACCGATTTACCAGTAGGAAAATTCGTATTTCCTAAGTTGTGTCCCAAATGACGTACTACACACTACGCACTTGCACTATGCATTATGTATTCTACCGTCGAGTGTATGAATTTTACAATTGTAGTATAGTCACAAATGGAACTTTTTTTTTTTTTGTTTTTTGTACTGAACCTGGAAATATAAGCCGTTTTCCCAGCATTACAAAATTATCTTGTCGGCCATCTTGAGATTCTTTTCTCATCCAGCTTGAGCACATGGTAGCCCCTCCCGTTTTCTGCTACGTAAGCAAATCTGAGTGCATGAAGTGTTCAACATTTTCGGTTGAATAAGTGTATCATCGTCCCGGTACTTTAAGTGCACTTCTTCTTGTTGGAATTTTCAGTCTGAACACCCTACTCACACCATTTATACTACAGAATGGAGTACAATAGTGCACAAATATGCAATTCGGGATGTTCTTCCGGTTTCCACCAACACTTGAATCGCAGCAAAGCTATAAAACTAACACAGTCATTTCATTATGTGACTATTTAATTTTGCACCAAGGAACACATCGAGTAGTGTCCCATAAAGGACTGCTTATTGTGCTTTTGCTACCCCATAGATGAAATCTGGACCCAGCCCGTTTACTAAATATGTTTAGAAGTAAAATGTAAAAAAGTGAAATGGTGTCCCACAAGGTTCAGTGATAGGACTGCTCGTTTTTTCCCCAAACATGTTTCTAAAACAAAAATCTGTGTGTGTGTGTGTGTGTGTGAATTATTATAAATAAAATATAATAATATGGGGCATGGTTCATGACTAGTCAGAATATAAAACAGTGAAGTTCAGTTTAGTCCTGTCCAATCCTGCCATCTTGTGCTGTATTTAAGGCCAGATTGCAACTTGTAATTCTCTGCCTCCAATCAATAAAGCCACCGAAAACTCCCCCTTCAGCTTAAAATTTTAACTCGTCAACTTGGGGTAGTCTTCTCAACTACCAGTTCCTTCAATGTTTACAGAGTGACGTCAAACCACTGTGAACACTGTAAAGTCCCCCTTCTCTAAATCTAAATCGATTTAGATGAGTTCGTAGCAGTATTGGCTTTGGATCAATTAATATACAGGCACAGTGGTGCGTTCTTAAATCTATAACATTGACCATACTAATCGCTGTTTTGTTGCTGTGCTGAAGTGTCAGTCCAACATGTTGCATGAACGTTTGAAGTTCGCTACAGTAGAACAGAACCAATAGCCACTCAGGCCTGTAACGGTACACGTGCGGTCGAATTAGCTTTTCGTGAGCTTTACAGGCTGACGGAGCAAACAAAAGACGCGCTTTTGTGGCGGTGTCCACCCCCACTTCACACGTCAGACGTCCCGAGGTGGGAAATGACGTAATTCCAACTAGCAAATCACCACTTACAAAGCACCACCTTCTGGAAACTTCTGTCTACACCTTCTGTCTGGACATGTAAGGGTGCAATACACGGCCGTGTCCACAAGGGGCTGCTTAAACCACATATTTTAGCAGCAGCAGCAGCACTGGATGAATGTAACAGAGCTAATAATGCGGCTTGTTTATAAACTTTATAAAATGGAATGACTCGCGTTGAGAGACTTCCGGATGGTTCTCTGGTGCTTCTTTTATTTAATCCTTCACTTTTGTTATTTAGGAAATCGGCTTTTATACGATTGCAATGAAACACGTGATCCGAAGACTATTTTGCCTTGAAGTCTGGATCGAGACGAGACAGAGAAGCAGACTATTTATTTATTTTTATTGTAAAGGGGCCAACACATCAGGAGTGTTTTGAGTCAATTTGACCAGTCGATCGGACGTAAACATACGCTGGAGGTCAGAGCGATTAGAAAGAGGGGGAGGAAGATTTGCTGTAAGAGCGGTTAAGGAAAGAAGGGGTAGTGTGACAGTGGGAGTTGAGGTGAGGGAGTGATTTAGTGTGTGTGTGTGTGTGGGTGGGTGTGTGTGTGTGTGTGTGTGTGTAGGAGAGACTCCAGGAGTCATTGGCGTTTGGGAATTATCTTGCTGCCTGACTGCTCTGTTCTGTGTGAGCAGGGCTGTAATGATCACACCATCCCCCATCCATCAATCTCTGTCTCTCTCGCTCTCTCTCTCTCTCTCTCTCTCTCTCTGTCTGTCTGTCTCTCTCTCTCTCCCTCTATCTCTCTTTCTTTCTCTCTCCCTCTCTCTCTCTCCCTCTCCTCTCTCTCTCTCTGTCTCTCTCTCTCTCTCTCTCTCTCTCTCTCTCTCTCTCTCTCTCTCTCTCTCTCTCTCTCTCTCTCTCTCTCTCTTCCCAAACCAATCCTTTTTGTATGCACGTTTAGGAAACGTTCCAGAAAGCTTGTTTTTCCTCACAGCTTTATTTCACTGCCTCTTGGTAGCCTTTTCCCTCTTCCAGGCTAAAATGTCACAAATTCTTTTATATAATAGCAGCAAAATTAGAGCTGTACATAAAACACGAGGGAACTTATAGCTGTTTCGGTGTCATTCAAAGAGAAAGCGTGATATCGTAGTTCTAATGGATGCTAATGGATTTAACGTAGCATCTCTACTCGCGATTCCCAGCCTTTTATGAATCAGTTTGCGTCACGCAGAGCAAATCTAACCCATTACCAGTGGCCTGTTAGATCATTTCACCAGCGTAATATTGTTTTGAATGTTTTTAATTCCTTCCCGTCATTGCCTGCTGCTTCGTTCTGTAAGAACAGAAGCGGTGGGTTTTTTTTTGACAAACTGAGATTTCTGAATGCTGAGATTTCACATTTTTGGATGTGAACGTCTGCTGTTGGCGCTAGTCCCGAACTCCTGATTCGCTCTTAAAAACGCAGCCGTTGTTGTAAAAGGTGGATTTATTTGTAAAGGCCCCAAGACAGTCATGGAGGAGCTTTTATTTAAAAACACAGTTCAGTAAATCCGGGAGCCTGTTTACGAGCTGCTGTTGGCGAGTCGTTTGAAGTGCCAAGCAGAGCTGCCATGTTGGCTAAAGATGGCTCCCTCGGGCTCATCCTGGACGTTGGCGGCTAACAGCACAGCGCTAGCGGTTTTGTGCAAAGGCTGCTCGAGAAGAAGTCTCGAGTTCTTCCCCCTGTTTCTGGAACCTGTGACCAGTGTTAGTGATAGAACATCGTCTTGAGTGGTACAACTCAACGTCCGTCACTAATAGCAGGACGCAACAGGATAAACACTGCTGTTTCAGTACTCCAGAATAACCTGTCAGCTTCAGATTTGTTGCTGTCAAACCCAGCTCTAATGGTTTGACTCTAATGCTGGTTAAATCCCCTGCAGGTGGAATGTCCCGAAACATTTCCAAGGCTCGCTTGGTGGAACCAATAAATGCTAGGTTTCCAGGTCACTTATGATTTAAACCTCAGAGTAGCACATACAAGATGGCCGAATAAAGTGCAGAAGGACAGCATTTGTTTAGTGTGTATCTGCTTTTAAGTTCTTTTCTTTATCTCTCCGTGTACATGCAGCTGTTCTGGGAGAAGAGGTTGAAAGGTTTGAGGTCGTCGGACGTCACAGAAGAGGTTCTCAGGACTATGGAGCTTCCTAAAGGTTTACAGAGTAAGCTTTTGCACTCACTCGCATTCCGACCACGATCATCTAAAGAACCCTTGTCGGGTAAACGTCTCGAGTGATGGATCGGGAACCGTTTTTGGTGCTGGATTTATCTACAAGGTGGACCAAAAGGTTCTTTAGGGAACCTAAAATGGTTCTTTGACAGTATGGCCACGCTAACTTCTACCTACACACATATTGGCCATTTTATCAACTACTCCTAGTATATCAGATGAAGCAGCATTGCTAGGGTAGTCAGTGAATATGTTTACATGGACAGCAGTAATCTAATTATTGGCATTATTCTGAATAAGACAGTTTAAGGTGTTTCATTTGTAATTTTACGAACGCTTCAAGTGCGGTTAATTATTTGTCATGCTATACGTGCTAACAGACGACTGCTTGAAAACGTGAGCTGTCCGAAACCGCGTACTATATAGTAGCTGAAACGCATGTATTTCGCATACTCTATAGCAGGCAGTATGCGGTTTGGGACGCAGCCGTGCTCTCGTTTAAACTAGGGCGGCTGTGTCTCAGTCGGTAGAGCGGGTTGTCCACTAATCCACTAATCGTAGGGTTGGTGGTTCGAATCCCGGCCCGGGTGATCCCATGCCGAAGTGTCCTTGGGCAAGACACTGAACCATAAGTTGCCCCCGATGGCAAGCTAGCACCTTGCATGCAGCTCTGCTCCCATTGGTGTGTGAGTGTGTCTCATTTGTAAGGCGCTTTGGATAAAAGCGTCTGCTAAATGAATAAATGTAATGTAATGTAAATGTTTACCATCAAACGGTTGGGCGCTGCCGTGTGTGTGTACGTGTCCTGTCGCAAAATGCGGTGAAATCTCAGACACGATGTTAATAGTGTGATTAAGATGTGTATGTGTCTGTAACGCACGTCGATAATGCGATTAAAACAGGAATACGCCACACGTCTTAATTCCATTTGTGTTTACTTCGAGTATGACTGTAGTCAGATTAAGGTCATCAATAATCTCTGGTTACATGCTCAGAGTATCATCTTAATTGAGTTAATAGTGGATTATCCATGTAAACGTACGGAGTGATGGACAGGTGGACGAGAGCCTGACTGACTGGGCAGAGATGTCCCTGATAAAATGAGCAGTGATTTCAAATATTTAACGAACTAGGGACTCGGGGTTTAATTGTATGTGCACGTGTACCTTTTTTTCAGGCGTAGGTCCGGATTCGTCAGACGAGACGCTGCTGTCGGCCATAGCCAGCGCTCTGCACATGACTTCGGGCCCCATCACGGGTCAGACGTCCAGCGCAGCAGAGAAAAACCCCGCTATCTGGCTCAACACCTCCCAGCCACTCTGCAAATCCTTCATCGTCACCGACGAAGACATCAGGTACGTTTCGCGTTACCCATTCGAAGTCTCTCCAGCAATCGATTTGTGCTGATTTTCCTGCAGATTGCTGTTTAAATTGTGACCACTTCCAGTGCTTCTACCCTGACCTCCGTGTTCTCCCGTAGAACCTTCTCGAGTCGTATTTCGGGTTTGAGTGCTTGGGTAAAACTTGTGTGATGGGTTTTTTGTTTGTTTTGTTTTGTTTTGTTTACGCACTTCATTTTCACGTCGTCTCAAGCGTTACGTTCATCTCTCGCCTCTCATCCGGGCGCGTTAGTCTCCCTTCTCGCGATCAGTGTCGCTGTTAGCGCGGCGCGTACTGCGTCGTGGACGACTTCATAAGGTTCGTAATGGATGCCAGTTTCAATCTCGCTTCAGCTCTGTGAGGCATTACAGACAAGATAAATTGGAACCTGGCTACCGCATATGGGAAGGCGAAGAGCTGAAATAAGATTTTCTCCTGGCAAGACAGAGTCGTTTTCTGTCCTGTTAGCCACCGGAATGCTGATGAGCTCTTTCCACCTTGACAGACATGATGTATTTATCTGTCAGCGGCATGTGCGGAATTACCTGGTTTAGGGTGTGATGTGGAGTGATTAACCTCCGAAATAATCGGAAACCAGCTTCGAGCATCTGCAAGGCAGCACAACAAACAAGCGGATACAAATAAGTATCTTCAGACGTTAGCCATTACTCAAGCAAATGGCTCAAAGTGCTGAGGGTTCCCCTAAACTCAGTTTCTAAATAATTACTGCTGCTTTTGTTTGACGGGCCCTGTGTGATCTTTAGTTCGCACCCGAAGCTGAAGTCATATCCAGAAGGGATGCTCTGCCCACTAGATGGCAGTAGTCATCTTCTCGTGTTTGGAGGAAAACAGGATCAGGTTTGTGGGAGTATGAATATGGGTCCGGCCAAACCTATGGACTGTGAAATGCCTCGGAGATGAGCTGCTCGCCGCTGGTGATTATAGAGTCGGGAGAAATGAAGGAAATGAATCGTGTCTAGTCTGTTCTTCTGCCTTTCTCTTCGGAAGGAAAGGAGCCCGCAGGCGGGGCCGGGATGACTCGAAGAGTGTTTATGCAGGGTATCATGCTCATGCAGTCATGCAGCATTTATACCATCTGATAATGGTCGTCGGTTCCTCCTGAGTGTTTGGAGGAACTAAAAGGATCTGGAAGAAGACCATATCAGAGGTGACGCCCAGTTAGAATTTTAATCCCTTTAAACGGTTAATTCACCGAGCCTCCTGCCTGGGACCTTTTTATTTCGTCTTCCCCGCCTCCTCAGACTCGTCTTCACTTTTACCCGTCCACCACCGTGTAGAATTAGAGAAGTATAAACGCTTACGTCCTTTCAGCATACAGCAAAAAGTTTTATCTGGTATAACCTAAGCGTGTGATTTTAAAACATTGCAGAGTTGAAGATTCGTTCTGCGAAGCGTGCGGTTGACCAATCAGCAGTGTTCTCTACATTAGGCTCCACCCGCAGGAGTTTCTGATACGCAGAAGAGTAACTCCTTTTGAGCAGGAACCCGAAAGGTTCAGGAACTTTAATTGGTTCTAGTTCCTGTAGAAATACGTACGATATGGTCCGGTGTAAAGTAGAGATACTACACCAAAGATGATGATGATTTTGTCCTGAAATGGTTTATTCCTCCGAAACCATAACAGTTTGCTATGATTTTATTTATTTTTTAAACGTATTAAAGACGTACAACAAGTACGTTTGGTGTCTTTACAGCTCACTCTGGAGACTCCTTCTGAAAACAAATGACAAATTATCTCCTTCGCGAAAACTTCACCATATCGACGAATAAGGCTCTGTGTAAGTCAGGGAAACGATAACGTATTCGAACGAGTGTATTAATATAAACCTGTGTTAATGTTCACGAGTTCCTGAAGCGGTTCCTGCTGTGGAAATGCACCAGTAATCATGATAATGTTATTGATGACATGCATGAACAAGCAGTCTTTATTATTATTATTATTATTATTATCCATCCATCCATCCATCTTCAACCGCTTACTCTTTTATCAGGGTCACGGGGGAACCTGGAGTCTATCCCAGGAGGCATTGGGCACAAGGCGGGGTACACCCTGGACAGTGTGCCAGTCCATCGCAGGGCACAATCACATACACATTACGGACACTTTAGACACGCCAATCAGCCTAAAAAGCATTATTATTATTATTATTATTATTATTATTATTATTATTATATATGTGTGTTAGTGTTTGTCCTCAAATCACAGAGAAGTGGATTGCGGTTGTCGTAGTTCGAGGCTGTTGTGTTTTTATTTGCATCTCCCTTCATTAACCTCTAATTAAACCTGAGACGGCTGCTAAAGTTGGGACTCGCTAATGAGAGCTCGGGGTTAATCCGGGATGAGACTGGAGTGGAGGAAGGGATGGGGCGCGGGTGGTGGAAGTGATGTTGACTGACAGGAGGAAGGAGTAATAGGGGAAGGAGATGTGAGAGCGAGCAGGAGGTTCAGCAGCGCTGATGGGTGATGGAAAGCGGTAAAAGGAGGTCAAACTTAATCAACAGAGCATTTAGACAGCAGGCTTCTGAAGTCTCACCCTATCTTCTTCCGTTTCTCTCTCTCTCTCTCTCTTCCTGTCTGCTTCCTAATCCCCTGTGTTTCTGTCTCCTCAGGGAGCAGGAGCTGAAGGTGTACCAGGCCAGGAGGAGTCTGGAGGAGGCTCTGATGGCTGACGGTTTGGCGCGGGCCGCCGAATCTGCCAGAGATATGGAGGGCAGAGCGGCGTAGAGATTCCAGCAGGTGAGAGAGGATGGGTGGGGGGTGGGAGGATGTTTTAAGAAGTATGTCATTGACTGGGGAGAGATCAACATAGCCAAGAAGTAGAAATGTACGTGCTGTCCTCATCACGAGTTTATAACTGCTCTCAACTCGAGATGTGATGTCATTTTTAATCCCGTTCACGCAGTTTCCTTGGTTAATTGGTGTATTAATTCCCCAAAAGAGAAACAAACTAGGAGTCCTGACCAGGCAAGTACTAAGGATGAATCAATGTGGTAAATGCATCGTGCCATGCATGTCCTTTGTGTAGCTCCCTATCGGTGCTCTCTGTATGAAAGTAAAATCATACCTTTTGTGATTCCAGTCCCAGTACATACCTCTGGTCTCAACTCGATGCCCTCTGAGCCCTAGCTTTGTTTATATTTAGTAGCTTTAATAGCATTAGCTTATATCGATGTAGATCTTGAGCAGGTACGAAGAATAAAGATGGAAATCAATCCTTAGAAGAAAAAAAAAACCCCAATACAATTCAAGACCAGTCTCTTTAAACGTTTGTAAACATTTCCAGTGCCAGCAAATCTTTACCGAATACGATTTCCGATCTTTTCCAGCCGTTGCAGGATCGGATCGGGTTAAAAGTGCTTTTCCCTCGGTGAAAGTGATCCTCGATACCAGATTAGTACAAAATGTAATGATTAGTTTATTGCCGAAATGGCTTTGTGGAAGTCGTGCACTTTGGATATTAAATTCCACGCTCGGAACGGAAAAAGGAAAAAACTTCCCTGTTGCAGTGAGTTGCTATTTGCACACTGTGCGATACAGCTGTGAGCAGCGGTGTGCAGAATGAGCTCGGCTTATCAGCTGTTTAGTGATTCTGTAAATATGGATCTTAGCGCTGTTGGAGTTCTGGCTCTCATTAGCTTTGGCGTATCGCCTGCCCACTGCTGCGTAATGCTTTTTCCTTTCCGAACCTACTTTACACTGAAATTACTTTGCTTGACTCGAGGCCACTTAGGTTTGTCCTCTGGCGCTTGCAGTTAAAAATATTTTAAGCTGCAACAGATTGCCGTTCAGCCTGACAGGAGCTGGACGTCCGCGTATTGCCGAGAGTTGTGGTTGAAAAGCGTAAATGTTGAAGCTATTTAAAACAGAGTTTCAGCTTGATGTGGGGTGTAGGTTGCGACGGAGGATGTCGCGAGCCGATGCTAATTTCGACAAGTGGCGTTTCTGTGGTGCAGAGAAATCCTGAACCTCAGACGGTCATGAAATATTCAGGTGGTCATTAGGAGCAGGGTTCGACTTTCGCTGCTCTCCAACCTCCTCGTTGGCCCCGTGCTTCTCTTCTTTCCTCTTCTCCCACTAATGAATCTTTAAAGCAAATTAATAGTTCATTTTTCCAGCACCACCTCCCCAGGAGCTGTAAGTCTTCAGTAAGCACCGACCCAAAAGGGGAGTTCAACCGTGCCAAATCTTACATGCCTGAGTAGTCCTCCATTTTGAGACTGTATTATAGCGGCTATTAAAGAAAGGCTCTCTGGCTCCTTCTGAATGCTGATGTCTGTCGCCTGATGCAACACTGACGGAAACCTATTCCCAAGGTAATCATATCCACCATCTTGTATCTGTTGGATCAGGGAGGGTCTGTTTTTAACACACGTGTTGGTTAATGTCTGTGCAAGCTGTTTATTGCTTTCCGTTTTCATAAAAGCCAGCGTGCACATGTGACTCGACAGTGTTCTTAGCTGTCAGCAGGATTTCATTTGTTTATTCAGGCTTTGCCTTTTGTGTGGGGTCAGCTGCCCTCTCTTTAGGGCTGAATACGGCTGGCGGTTTGCAATCACAAGCATCAATTTGAATATAAATTACAGCATATAAAGCAAATGGGGAACATGCATTCATTCTGTCTCTATTTGTTTTCTAAATGCCGGTGTCCGGTCTTTCATTTAATTTGAATGAAGAAGCTCAGTTTTTCATCCACTACTCCTAGTACAGGGCGGTTATTAGGGGCGTGCACATCTACTCCTTTCTATGATTATATAGACAGCCTATTTGGAACAGTACCACCACTTCAGTACTGTGATCACTTTGAATGTGGAATGCATCATTTGCCGGACTTGACAGACAGAGGCCATGTCTCCATCACTGTGACTGTTGAGCAAAAAAGGCCACGCCTCCTTCACTGGACTGACTGATACATAGACCACGCCTCCTTCACTGGACTGACTGATACATAGATCACGCCTCCTTCACTGGACTGACTCACTACAAAGGCCACGCCTCCTTCACTGGACTGACTCATACATAGACCATGCCTCCGTCACTGGACTGAATGATACATAGACCACACCTCCTTCACTGGACTGACCGATACATAGACCACACCTTCTTCACTGGACTGACTGATACATAGATCACGCCTCCTTCACTGGACTGACCGATACATAGACCACACCTTCTTCACTGGACTGAATGATACATAGGCTACGCCTCCTTCACTGGACTGACTCACTACAAAGGCCATGCCTCCTTCACTGGACTGACTGACTACTGGGGCCACGCCTCCTTCACTGGACTGACTCATACATAGACCATGCCTCCGTCACTGGACTGAATGATACATAGACCACACTTCCTTCACTGGACTGAATGATACATAGGCTACGCCTCCTTCACTGGACTTACTCACTACAGAGGCCACGCCTCCTTCACTGGACTGACTGACTACTGAGGCCACACCTCCTTCACTGGACTGACTGATACATTGGCCATGCCTCCTTCACTGGACCAAATGATGCATAGGCCACGCCTCCTTCACTGGACTGACTGACTACAGAGGCCACGCCTCCTGCACTGTTCTGATTCTTCACACTGTAGGATTTATAGGTCATCATTGAGATAATTCTTTGCAGGTATTTGGGGCCACTCAACAGAAGTTTCGGGACACCGAAGTCGCAGATTTTATGACCCCTCCCTTTGGTATACAGTAGTAGCTACAGCCATGTGACCCAGCAGGATTTACAGGATATGAGTACTTGTAGACCGGACCAGGCCCTCAACGGCCCTTTAAACCAGCCACTCGCCTATAAACCTCCTCTGTTATTGGCACAATGGTTTTTTTCACCCCATTCACACAATGACAAATCCAAAGCATGGCACATTTCCTTCCAACATACGAGTGTTCCCAGAAAACGCAGTCGTACTTGCCCATCTGCTGTAATTGCACAGCAAATTGGAAAGATAGAGGAGAGGACAGTAATTATCCGACTCGCATTTCTAAGCTGGGAGTCGGCTCTAATCACAACGAGGCGGGATTATGAGCGCTGTCCGCTTAGGTCAGGGGACGGTGGCTGTCTATCTGCACCTTCCACATGTCGCTCCGCTTCCCTCTCCCTCCGACCCAGGGTTACGCGAATATACATAAATAGGGGGTAGATTTGATTATCCTCGTTTGTAATAGACAAAAAGGCCGAGCTGCAATTACCTCCAAATGGGGCGTTAAAAAAAAAAAAAAAAAA
>JAFFST010055704.1:419769-432269 GCA_022414735.1 Noturus placidus
AGTCCAAACACATGCATGGTAGTCTGATGGGCGTGTCTAAAGTGTCCGTAGTGTATGAATGTGTGTGTTAGTGTGTATGTGATTGTGCCCTGCGATGGACTGGCACCCTGTCCAGAGTGTACCCCACCTTGTGCCCGATGCTTCCTGGGATAGACTCCAGGTTCCCTTGTGACCCTGATAGCGGTAGAAGATGGATGGATGGATGGATGGATATTAAAATTCAAAGCGTTCCATCTTCTCATTCGTATATTATATATTGTATACATTTTTATTTATTTATTTATTTATTTATTTATTTAATCGTCTCTTGCTTTTCTGTTCTGCAGTCCGCATTTTCTATTCCAGCTGTTGTGTTGAAAGTTGGTGGTCTAGATGCTGTCTTGGATGCTTCTACTCAAGAAACATCTGGCAACCTCGGAGCTGTAAACTCCACGCAGCTGATTTGCATAAATCTGTGAGCATGTGCGTAACTCTGCTCTGAACACGTGCAACTTTCCCACTGTGAATACTGACATCATTTTTGGTGGCCGATTCTGAATCTTCCGTTCGTGTCTTGTTTAAAATTTTTATTTATGTATTTATTTTTTTATGTCAGTTTTGAAACACGATCCAAAGTTGGTTGTAATAATGTGCGATAAAAGACCTACTGTACCTAGGTAACTTTTTTTTTTTTTTTTTTTTAAATCACTTTCTTGAAGCGTTGCGATGTTGTCTACTAATTCAGCACGTGTTTGACATTTAAAAGAAATAAGCGAGACTGTAGAAGGTATACGGTAGTGCTATATCGTAACGGTGTTATAAATGCGAAACTGATTACCACTTTGCATTTAGGATATGGAAATCATCCATCCATGGGCTGTTAAAGCTCTGCATTAAGTGTGAGATACTTTAAATTCCAGCTCTGGCATGAGAAAAATAATTACACTTCTTAAATGTTAAGACGACAGGTGGATATTTAATGTCATTTTATTTTTTTTAATACATTTTTTTTTTTTGACAGAATACGACAATACGACTTACCCGTTAGTCACAACTACGGAAAAACGTCAATCAAATCCGTGCTACATAAAACTTGAATAGACTTTCCAGCACTGATTTCTGAGATTTGGCCGTTCCCTGGGATTGTTTTATGAAGGTAGGTACACTTCAAACAGTGATTCTAATATGATTTATCTACAGAAGGACAGAAATTAAACTGCGCTTTGTGGGACGAGATATTAGGAAATGTAAACGAAAAAAAAAAACCATTGAAGTATGTCGAGGAGGAAAAAAAGCATTATCGTGAGATTTAAGCTGAGAATTATGACTTTTATGGGCATTATGGCGCAAATTGCTGCATAATTGAGTTTAAGAGAGTCGTAACATTATGTTTTCATTATTTTTTTAGCGCCCGAGCGTGGTTTGTTGTAAACTCCGTGTGAGAAAATTACTTCAGTGTTGGTGTAAGTGTGGGAAGTTTGGTCAAGATTTAATCTGATATGTTTTAAGCCCTCGCTTTACTTGAATTTATTTCCTGTTAAATGGCTAATTAAAGCGATAGTGTGAAATAAACTGATGTGTGTTTTTCTGTATTTACCCAGCTTGTGAAAGAATAAACCCAACTTGGTATTTTTTTTCTCTCCTAAATCTTTATTTAAAAGTAGTTTCATATTTTCTTTTAATACCAGGAATCCATGATGCGCCTCATGCTCATGAACCTCATGCCACTGCTTCCCATCATCTCCCTGAAGCTCCGGTACTCGGCGGGCCTGAAGTACCACATCCTTCCCTTGTAGTGAGGATACTCGTACATGAGCCAGTGGCCGTCCATCACGTGGCACGACATGCAGCCGCTGGACCAGTGGTAGCGATCCGTGATGGAGTCGCAGTCGTCAGTCACGTCCATCATCTGGCCCATGAAGTTCTCCCTCTCGTACATCCTCATCCTGTAGGCGCCGCGGTACTGTTTTGAGGACACACCACTGATTATTTTCCTAAAACATCTCTTACTTCACACGACGATATGACGATCACGTCCAATTACACGTGATGTATATAAACAAAGTCGATTTTCATGGGTCATACTTTGTGACCTAAACTTAAACGTACCATGGGGACCATGCGGCAAGATCTGATCCAGTTGTTCGTGCCCCATCCCCACATGTTCATGTAGTCGGCGTACTCGCCCCTCCTGAGGAAATACTGGTCCCCCATGTAGTTGTTCTGATCGTAGACCATCCAGCAGCCACTCTCAACCCTGCATGAGTAGCAGCGGTTCAGGTAGGGTGACATGTCGGCGCAGTCGCTGCTGCACTCATAGGAACGGCCTCCGAAGTTCCTGTCCTCATAGAAGATGATCTGAAAGAAAAAAAAAAGACATAAAATGACTCATCTTTTTCCTAAAGCATCTTAAATGGCTGATATTTTTAGAAACATACCCCTGTTCTTACCTTCCCCATGGTTCCAGTGGGCGGTTTTACGGCTTTGTCGGAGATGGTACCAACTGGTGATGGACGCACACTCTTTCACTGTTAAATCCTTGTATTTATACCTGACTGATCCCAAAAAACTGTCGAACACCTCATTGTCAAAACTCCCTGAGCAAGCAGAGAACAGCTTTTATTACCGTTCTACGTGCTCCAGCCTCCAGTTGGCTTTTGAATGCGATTTTCTTCTTTATTCTGTGTGCACTGTACTGGGTTTGTCATTTTCAGGATGAATAGCTGTGCTCTATTGAATGCCCTTTTTTGTCTTCGTGTCAAGCTGAGTGAGCGATTTGGCAGTAGTACAAGGGCCAAATACATCATTACACCTGATCTGGTGCCACGGCATTTCAGGATCGATTTTTAAAACTCTTTCACGTCATGTATTTTCACTTAAGTCCAGCTGATGTTCAGCTACAAACACCTCCTTGTAGCAATATGAAAATGAGCTGTCTTCGGTCTGTAGAAAAGTATTTTATTTTCCCCACTGTGTCTTGTGTACATCTGATTTCCATTGCCTTATCATCTGATTAATTTCGCTACATTTAGCTTGTCTCAATTGCAATCTAATAACGGTCTAATTAAGTCTGCTCATTGAATGCAGCTCTTCATCTGTAGAATCTGATCTTCCCTACAGCGCTGTATGTGAGACTGTGTGATGCAAGCTGGCAACACAACATTACTACAGTGCCCTTCGCTAATGTTGGCACATGTATATGGCAAAATACGAGCAAAGAAGGCTGTGAAAAATAGTCTTTATTGTTTAACCTTTTGATCTTTTGTTCAAATAATTCGCAAAAAATGTTCTGCTCTCATGGATATCAAACACAACACAGGTTGATATAAAAACATCTTTGATAAATATAGGTGTGCAACAATTATTGGCACCCTTTTAGTCTTCTCCTATAATGTCTGGTGAGGTTGGAGAATACATCATGAGGGATCTGAGACTGTTCCTCCATACAGAATCTCTCCAGATCCTTCACATTTCAGGGTCCACACTGGTGGACTCTCTTCAGTTCGCACCACAGGTTTTCTATGGGGTTCAGGTCAGGGGACTGGGATGGTCATGGCAGGACCTTGATTTTGTGGTCAGTAAACCATTTCTGTGTTGATTTTAATGTATGTTTTGGATCATTGTCCTGCTGGAAGATCCAACCACGGCCCATTTGAATCTTTCTGGCAGAGACAGTCAGGTTTTCATTTAATATCTGTTGATATTTGATGGAGTCCATGATGCCATGTATCCTAATAAAATGTCCAGCTCCTCTGGCAGGAAAACAGACCGAAAACATTAAAGACCCACCTCCATATTTGACCGTGGACATGAGGTACTTTTCCATATGTCTACCTCTCTGTGTACCAAAACCACCTCTGGTGTTTATTACCAAAAAGCTCTATTTAGGTTTCATCTGACCTAAGAACCTGATCCCATTTGAAGGTCCAGTCGGCAAACTGAAGACACTCGAGTTTGTTTTTGGATGAGAGTAGAGGCTTTTTTCTTGAATCCCTTCCAAACAACTTGTCGTCATGTAGGTGACTTCAGATTGTAGTTTTGGAGACGTTCTGACCCCAAGACACAACTAACTTCTGCAGTTCTCCAGCTGTGATCCTTGGGTATTTTTACAGCTTTCTTTGCTCATACAGTTGCAATGAAATGATTGAAAATGATTCCATTGCAAATCAGGTTTATTGTCAAAATGTACAGACTTTCAGCTGGGGTTTCCATTTACTCATTTAGCAGACGCTTTTATCCAAAGCGACTTACAAATGAGACACACTCACACACCAATGGGAGCAGAGCTGCATGCAAGGTCCTAGCTTGCCATCGGTGGCAACTTAGGGTTCAGTGTCTTGCCCAAGGACACTTCGGCATGGGATCACCCGGGCCGGGATTCGAACCACCAACCCTACGATTAGTGGATTAGTGGACAACCTGCTCTACCGACTGAGCCACAGCCGCCCCAGCTGGGGTTTAACGGTGTTTGTTTTTCACTCTTAATTTTCTTAATACTCAGCGACTAATACTCACAGAAAAGCTTTCAGGACAACACTAAAACAACCAACCAACCAAACAAACCCAGGTGGGTACAAGTGCAAATATTTGATTTATTTAATGTCTTATTTTAAATGAAATGAAACATGAATTAGCATTTTTATAATACAAAAGACTGATTTCTACAGAGATGTCTGATTGTATTGACCTGTAAAATGCTTTCCCCATGATTGAAAAGGCTATTAGGAAGCTAATAAATAAATAATGTTCTGTAATGGTCTGACTTATGAATATTAATGAGTGACATGTAGGCATAAGAAGTTTTCTAGACACTCAGGAATAATACCAAAACACAGGTGAAGGTGTCCTTTAACGCCCGCACTGCACCGGCCGTGTCTTCGCCAGTGGATTTTCGTGGACGCCCGACAACGCTTCCAGTCTCTTTGAATCTGTTTATACGTCATGTAAAGTCATGTGCTTACCATGTTTCCTGTTAAAGTACATCGCAACCTTGCGACGGCTTTCCGATCCACCCGAGAGAATGATTTCAACTTCTTTTGTCAACGGCGATCTTTCTTAAAGGATGTCTGGAAAACAACGAGAATGTTGAGACACCCTGTAGATTGAACGATTGGAGAACGAATACTCATTTGAAATCACTAGTGTCCTCAATGTCCACGTTCACGGATTAGCATGGATGCTAGTTAATTGCTAAATGAATGCTTTAAAAACTCAAACCTGTTACTCATTGAAGGGAAAAACGCAGCAACAAAGAAACCTTGTGAAAACATTCTGAAAGTTTACGCATAACTCTAAATCAAAGCAAATGACTTTAATATACAGCTGAATACCATTTAAAGCCCATTGGTTTAGATGTACAATCTGTACTCGAGGACAGAATATTTCATTAGAGGACATGAATTACACTAAGAACACTGCTTCTATATCCGTCTCACCCTGTACGGTGTGGGGTACCTTCTTAAACACTTCTACTCCTTGATCTGTCACTCACATCTTGGCTACCGTATGCTGTATGTCATCACCCTTTTTGTCCCATCCTACCTTCTTGTTTGCCCTCTACACTTTTACAATAGGGCTCGGACGCTTCCATAAAACATCCTGCCATGCGCCCAGATGAGCTTCCTGCTCGTATAAATCAAGAGCCTGTTCTGGTGTAGACGCAGGCGATGGAGTTTTTTTTTCTTCTTTTTTATTTTACCCCCCTCGTCCTACTTTTATTCTCATCAAATTGACCAGCAGCCTCTGTGGTAGGGAAGGCAATCACTCAGAGAGGACGGAGGAGGAGACTCGGGGTCAGGAAGGGCCGTGTATCGAGCTCTTTTGTGGCCTCTTTAACATGGCCATGGATCATTTGGATTGCACACTCGTCTCCCTTTAGAGGGAAAAAATGGAAGTTGGGAGGGAGGGAGGGAGGGAGATCGCTCTGTTTCCAGGGAGACCGCGAGGAAGTAATTAATAGTGAAGGAAGCTGCTTGTAGAGAACAAATGGCCGAGGAACCTGCTAGGAGACTTTAGATGTATCGATTTAGAATTAAACAAGACAAACTTTCACCCGCTGTCTCGAATACAGGAGGAATTGAGCGCCGTTGTTAAGGAGAAAGTCGTCAAACAAATGCACTTTAATGAGCCAAGTTAACTTTGATCAACCACTCACAAACCTCATCACATTTCCTCAACAAAGTTGTATTACAACAATTTTGACATTGAAGTCTCAATTCTGAATTGAAAAATTGAAAAATCCAATATTAGGACGATATTCTGATTAAGACACTAGCATGTAAACAGTGATTATTGATGACCTTAATCCGATTAAAGTCACACTCAAAGTAAACACAAATGGAATGAAGACGTGTGGAGTGTTTTACTCGCATTATCGAAGCGCGTTTCAGACATGACCACACCTTAATCACACTATTAACGTTGTGTGGGAGTTTTCACCGCATTTTGCGACAGGACACGATCACACACGGCAGCGCTCAACCTTTTGACAGCAAACAAGGGTTAGGGTTAGGGTCCCAAACCGCGTACTGACATACCAAGTAAGCGGATACCTGTATTTCAGCAACTATATAGACTGTAAGTACGTGGTTTGGGACGCAGCCCACGGCTTCAAGCAGTCGTTTATTTGCACGTAGAGCACGACAAATAATTAACCGCACTTGAAGCTGTTGTCAAATGAAAAATAAAAACACCCAGAACTGTACCATAACGAAGACCAACTGTATGTCGATATTTG
This sequence comes from Noturus placidus, assembly GCA_022414735.1. Lineage (NCBI taxonomy): Eukaryota > Metazoa > Chordata > Actinopteri > Siluriformes > Ictaluridae > Noturus > Noturus placidus. The sequence continues at coordinate 426,485 of JAFFST010055704.1, forward strand.
AAATTCTGGAGGGAACGTCGGACGGCGTGGCGTGGGGACCTAATGACGTGTGCCGTTAATCCATCTATGTTCTATAACATGTACAACCGGTACATGAAAGGAATATACTAAAAGAAACTCATATAAACACCTTAATAAGAATATTGTCTTATTCAGAATAAGGTCAATAATTAGATTCCTGCTGTCCATGTAAACGTAGTCATTGGTCAGAAGGTGTTGGCTCAGACAGCAGTGCAGCTGCAGATCCCCAGGTGTATATACTAATATGCTAGTTTCTATAGGAACGCTGACTTGTACGCTGAACGCTCAGAATAAACTGATTAAAAACGTGTGTACTCGTTGATATAGTCTAGTTTTCTCAAGGAATCTCCAGTGTCGGTCCTTTGAAACAAAGTTTGGTTTCTCGCCAACAACGCTGCATTTCTTTTTTGTCTTAATAACTTTAAAAGACAAAGAAAGACAAGAGAGTCTGGTGAGGAAATGATTGTTTATGGCTGCCAGAACATTCCGTGTCAACAGGAACTCATATTGTGAGTGTTCCATAATATTCAGTGTAACTACAAATGGATCAAAAGTACAACGTTTTGTTTTCTAACGAATGAGAAGTAGTAATGGTTGGTGAATAGCTCTGCTGTAACAGGAATTCTTGCGTATTATATTTTTATTCATTTAACAGACGCTTTTATAATAATTTAATAATTTATCAATTTGTATAGCGCTTTTTACAATGTCACATTGTCTCAAAGCAGCTTTACAGAAATATAATTTTTACATTTACAAGCGACTTACTAATGAGACCACATTCACACACCAATGGTAGCAGAGCTGCATGCAAGGTGCTAGCTTGCCATCGGGGGCAACTTAGGGTTCAGTGTCTTGCCCAAGGACACTTCGGCATGGGATCACTCGGGCCGGGATTCGAACCACCAACCCCACGATTAGTGGACAACCCGCTCTACCGACTGAGCCACAGCCGCCCGTTGTAGGAGCCTAATGGCATTTGCGGTGGTAACTGTATCTGGTTCATCACATAGCAGCTCCCAGTGAAGCTCGGAATGACTCTTCTTGGTGATTCGAAGAGATTGTAATCTTTTAGATACGTTTTAATTCGCTTTTCTATTGCGAGAATAGTATGGCCAGATTTTTCATTACCATTATTTATTTATAAAATGTATTAAATATTGGGGCGGCTGTGGCTCAGTCAGTAGAGCGGGTCGTCCACTAATCCACTAATCCACTAATCGTAGGGTTGGTGGTTCGAATCCCGGCCCGGGTGATCCCATGCCGAAGTGTCCTTGGGCAAGACACTGAACCCTACGTTGCCCCCGATGGCAAGCTAGCACCTTTCATGCAGCTCTGCTACCATTGGTGTGTGAGTGTGCTCTCATTAGTAAGTCGCTTGTAAATGTAAAAATGATATTTCTGTAAAGCTGCTTTGAGACAATGTACCATTGTGAAAAGCGCTATACAAATTGATAAATTATTATTATTATTAAATGGCGTTTGTTGTTGAAGGTATTGATTGTGGAGCGAAGCCCTGACTTGTGTTTTTTTTTTCCTGCTTGATTCATGAGCAATTTCCAAACTGTCCAACATGATGCTTGATGTATGGTCACGTTTCCAAAACAAGCATTCTACGCTCGACGCAGCTGCAGTGACGAATGACGATCATCACTCGCCGTACCGCTTTTTATGTTCCTCGTTAATCTTTCTTTTTTGCTAATGCGTCCTCTTAAGCATCTCCGGGAGGAAAAATAAAATATCACCTGTCGTTTGGGAGATGGTAAATTGGACTCGACAAGTTTGAACCCTTTCTGGAAGAGCTTCATCTCGTTCCAGTCCACATGGAAGAGATTACACGAGAGCATGTGCTGGTTTATTAAACGTTCATACATCATGATTTTGAAAGTGAATAGCCAATATATATGCACCGATGAGCTGAAATATCGAGGTCAATGGGAGCGACCTTCACACATTGGTCTAGAGTGATTCAATATGTAGAAGGATTTGAATCAGAACTGATTTGGAAACTATTACGCTTATTCAGACAGCCATTGTTTTGTCAGGTTGTTCCTGACCTTCCTGACCCTGAAGAACATTGAGAATCAATTTATCATCTGGATTTAAAGTGATTTATTGTTTCAGGTCTCGAGGTCTGGTAGTTCAACCCAAGTGACAGCTCAGGAGATCCCTTGTTAGTCTCCAGAAGTTCCTATAATGAGCCTATAAACCGTTGTACCACTGGAATGAGATCTTGTTTTGATTTTGGGCTGCTACGCGCTCTTGAAGAATAAAAATGATTTGGGATGCAAATAGCCAATATATATAACCATTGATAATCTGTCTATACATTTACCAGACGCTTTTATCCAAAGCGACTTACAAATGAGACACACTCACACACCAATGGTAGCAGAGCTGCATGCAAGGTGCTAGCTTGCCATCGGGGGCAACTTAGGGTTCAGTGTCTTGCCCAAGGACACTTTGGCATGAGATCACCCGGGCCGGGATTCAAACCACGATCCCTTTGATTAGTGGATTAGTGGACAACCCGCTGTACCTACTGAGCCACACCCGCCATACCTACTGAGCCACACCCGCCGTATCTACTGAGCCACACCCGCCGTACCTACTGAGCCACACCTGCCGTACCTACTGAGCCACACCCGCCCTACCTACTGAGCCACACCCGCCTTACCTACTGAGCCACAGCCGCCCTCTATAATAGTCTATAATCTGACTACGAATTAGAATTCCGCCTGACACATTTACATGTTGGTGGTTTTGAAAATATTATGCTTATTCACACGGCCCTCGCTTTGTCAGGTTGTTTCTGACTCTCTTGACACTGAAGAACACAGAGAATAAACGTATAGCCAGGAGATAAAGTGAGTAGAGCTAATTTAATGCTGAAGCCTACTGGTTCAATGCAAGTGACAGCACACACGACCCTATAATGAGCCCCTAAGCCATGGCTCGAACTATTGTACCACTTGAACGAGCTCTGGATTTGATTTCATGCTGTAGGCGTATTTTTTTTTTTTTTTTAAAGAATCAAAAAGTTGGATTAATGCGCTCTAAAGACGTGACTGGAGTCCGTGATTTCTGTCTCGAAATGAACAACAACAAAAAAGAAAACCATCAGGAGCCTCATTACATTTAATTAACCTATCTATGAAAATAGCTGCTCTTAATTAAACCTCTCGCTGCATGTGATAGCTTGAGGAATACCGCGGCCTACCGTGGAGATTCTTTTCTATAGTTTCCTCGAGTGTATCTTTCTGTCTGTGTGTTGGTTAACGATCCTAATTTTCGCTTTTGAACAAAACACGTTTGTGAAAACACAACAGAAAATCCATCAAAGCTCATAGACAGGCTAGGTCTTGTCACTTTCGAATAAAACCGCTGAACTGCTTCGAGGTATCAGACCATTACTCTGAGCTCAAAAATAATTGTCCGATGACTTATCTAGCTCGCGAGTCTGAAAACCTCTGTCCATCATTTTAATGAGAGGGAGGCCCAGATTGGAGATCAACGCTCCCAGTTTACCCAAAATGCCACACGAAGGCTCAAATAAATCAACCTTTAATAGCCCCTCTCTCTGAACAACACTTGAACCAGAGAATGGCGTTGCAGAGAGGCGGCGGCTCAGCTTTTCTTTGTAGTACAGCGAAGAAAGAGAGACGCTATTGATTGATCCTTCTTAATTAATGAGTCCGAAATAGAGCCGGTCCCTGACTGCGGAGCGGCCGTGATTGATTCGGGTTTTACTCTGCCAGACTCACTTGGAATGAGAACGCGTTTCGCCGTAGCCACTTTGAACCGCTTCACGTCTGATTTCACAATTGGTCACACGCTCGCAACACTAATCATCGCAAGCCGGACTGGCTTTTTCCAGCGTCTTGATTTTCTGAAAGACTTCTGGTTTATTGGTTTTACGGTGAAGCGCAGAGAACCGGGTTTAATTTAGCCCGGAAACATTAATCAAGAGATAACCCAATCGTCTGGCGACAACGGGAAATGAAACTATTAATGCTTTTCTGCAAGACGGAGACAAAACGGTAGAGGGGGGTGGTGGGAAGAAATAATAAATAAATAAAGCATGGAAGAATGTACCAAGCTGGCCTATTTTCTTCAGTTGTAAATGCAGATGAAAAATGTCCTTATGAAGCATATTGAACAGGGGTATTAATGTTCTCGCAACATGTTTCCAGATGAATTAAGTCAGTTGGAGGTAGTCGGCTGTGAATGTTGCTTTATTGCCGTGGGGAGGAGAAGGAAACGATTGCAAAGAGTGCGCTATATTACTTTTTAAAGAAAGAAGGAAATGGGACTTCATTTGTAGACTTGCTATGACAACTTTCGGATGATCTTTGCTTCTCTCTGGCTAGTTTTTTGAACAGCATTGAACATCCTGGTACTCCAAGGGCGTAACCATGTTATGGACATGGGGGGGGGGTCCAACAAACTTGGTGGAAGGATGTACAAGTGAATGTAATGTTAATGGTCGGGCGGCTGTGGCGCAGGTGGTAGAGCGGGTTGTCCAATTATCGTAGGGTTCGCGGTTCGATTCCAGGCTCATGTGACTCCACATACCGAAGTGTCCTTGGGCAAGAAACTGAAGCCCATGTTGCTCCCGATGGCAAGTTAGCACGTTGCATGGCAGCTCTGCTCCCATTGGTGTGTGAATGGGTGAATGAGACACAGTGTAAAGCGCTTTAAATAAAAGTGCTATATAAATGCGCCATTTTCCATTTGGTCAAAAACCGGAACTGACGTTAGCCTAGCCTACTTCCTGTGTGTGCAAATATCAACAGTTAATTGACGTTCTTAAGAACAAACCAAGCCATGGTATGATGCCTTCTATACTGAACTAAGCTCACCTACTATTTAGGGATCTAGTCACTTCCTGTCTGAATAAAAGCTCGTATGTTCTGCTGCACTTTTCTACACTCGGCTTCTGTCTCCATTTCTTACAGACTGAGCTGATCAAATATACCAACAAACTTGTGTTGAGTCTGGGCGTAACCAAGTGTACAACTGGAGGGGGAGGACACGCCTATTTTCCTTAACAGACGGAAATATATTAAAAAGGAATAGACATAAATAAATAGAATAGATGAAGAAAAGACAGATCCGTTGGCAGGGCTCAGTAAATGGGGACATATAGAGAATATTTTGTACTGTATATTGGGGACAGATTGGTAATTCCTCAACATTGGGAGGGACATTGGGGGGGACATTGGGGGGGACATTGGGGCGGACATTGGAGCAGCTGTGGCTCAGTTGGTAGAGCGGGTTGTCCACTAATCCACTAATCGTAGGGTCGGTGGTTCGAATCCCGGCCCGGGTGATCCCATGCCGAAGTGTCCTTGGGCAAGACACTGAACCCTAAGTTGCCCCCGATGGCAAGCTAGCACCTTGCATGCAGCTCTGCTACCATTGGTGTGTGAGTGTGTCTCATTTGTAAGTCGCTTTGGATAAAAGCGTCTGCTAAATGAATAAATGTAAATGTAAATGTGACATGACCACCCTAAAGAATGCGTGGTTATGCCCATGTGGTACTCCACTAAGGGCCTGAGCAATTCAACAAACTACATGTTGGTCTACTAAGGACAGATTTCAATGACTAAGCTAACTTAACGCAACTTAAGCTTTGACAGGATGAGATGATGCACACCAGTGTGTCTCCGAACACACTGTGTATCCACACACACTGCAGCGTATAAAGGGTTCTATTTTTATTTAAGCATACATGTCATTTTTCATGTGTGTCTGAGTATAA
>JAFFST010055705.1:13541-24591 GCA_022414735.1 Noturus placidus
CTGAATAATTTTGCACGCCCAATTTTTCAGTTTTTTATTTGTTGAAAAAAGTTTGAAATATCCAATAAATTTCGTTCCACTTCATGATTGTGTCCCACCTGTTGTTGATTCTTCACAAAAAATGACAGTTTTATATCTTTATGTTTGAGGCCTGAAATGTGGCAAAAGGTCAAACAAGTCAAAGGGGGCCGAATACTTTCGCAAGGCACTGTATATACATACACATACACACACATACATACCTATGCAACGTTGAGTAACAATTAAAAAGTTAGAACTTTATGTGAACTTGGACCTAGCAGCTTTAGAGTGCGCATATATGTTACACCCAGAACATGGGAGAGAAAAAAAAACTGCTGAACTGGCACATACTGGTATATCTGGAAGTAAAACTGTCACACGGTAAGCATTTTATTCCAGCAAATCACATCAAAATGCTTTATTCCCAGTACTGTTTCTGTAATTTACTTGCAATGCCAGCTGCCTTCAGAAAGATACCCTTGGGGCATGATTCCAAAAAACATATTTTACGCAGCATTTCCAAAAGTTTTCTATGGAGATTTCGTTCCAAAGGTAACAAGGAAGATCGCTGTCCAATAAAACTGCCATCCAGAAAGATTAGACAAGTGCAGCGTTCTGGCCTGTAAAAACGGATCGTGGCAGGACTTACAGCAGACCAAGGTAGACTAATGTCTGATAGGACTGCGCAAAGGCTAGAGTGCTGTCCGATCAGATTGGATCCAGGCTGAATTCTGTCTAGTAAAACTGAACACAAACCAAGGTGCTGTGGATAAGGGGAGAAAATTGCATGAGGGCAGCAAGATGTCCAAGATAAGATAAAACGATAAGATAAAACGTACAGCAAAACGATGCATTGTCCAATGAGACTGGACAAGGCAGAAGTGCTGTACGAAAGACTTGGACCAGGGCTGAATTTTGATTCAATAAAGAAAACCTGCTGTACAATAAGAGCAAAAGGAGCATGCTGTCAAGTAAGACATTCAAACAGAGTGCACTAAAACAAGATCTTGTCCAATAAGAGTGGACTAAAGCAGAATGCTGTCCAGTAATATTTCATGCAATAAGATCAGACAAAGGCAGAGAAGTATGCAATAAACATGGGGCAAGGGCAGAATGTTGTGCAGTACGAGCTGACGAATCTAGAGTAGGGTCCAATAAGACCGTTTTAGAGTTAATCGCCATCCAATTGAAGTGGATCTGGACACCTATTCCCAATAAGTGGGAATCATCCAACAGAAGAAGACCAAAGCAGCACTGCACTAATTCCTAGAGCACATCAAATGCAAACTGGGAATTTAATTTGGCTAAAAACACACACAGCCAGGTTCCTATCAGCTTGTCCAGCCAGAAACCTGGGGTTTGTTAACTTAAAGCTAAAACTCTGGCGTGAGAAGAACACTGGCGCTGTGCAAGAGAGGATTTGGTGGGAAGATGAGTGGAAGGAAATGATCAGGCTTAATGCTAACGCTCTCAGCCCGTAATGCTACATGGAACACGGCCAGTCAAAATCGCAATGCTAGATAGAGTTCCGCTGCTAAGCTTTTGGCAGCATGGTAGCTGCTTCATTAAAATTCAATCAAGCTCAGTGTGAGCCCGAAACATGACGTACACACATTTCGAGCTTTAAAGCCCCAGTCGTTACTCACGCCTGCTGTTAGGAAACGCAGAGCCAAATTCTGGAGCGGCTACGGAGCTGTTGGACGATCCCTCACTGGGATTTGAAGGCTTCGTTAAATCTTTCAGTTTAAATAGTTCTAGGCCGTTTGCATTACGGCAAAAAGGTCACAGGACAAATCTGCTCAGAGAAAAAGACATGAAGAGGCAGTCAGGAAGTGAGAGACAAATTACTTCTAGAACTCTTGATTAAACAGACAGACGGACGCATACAGCAACAGGTCGCGCTTTCACACTGCAGTAAAAGGGAAGCACAGCGGTGAGCCATGAGGTCATCGCTCCTGTCCCAGTGGGAGGATGGAAAACACACCATCGCGTTCACGCATCAAAGAGCTGTTGATGAAGGGCGTCTGTCTGGAAAACTACAGTGAACACATGCCTACAGGTGTTAAGAACAAACACTTACACTTATACACACCACAGCAGGGGCCCAGAGCAGTTCCAACTGCTCCCCCCCACCCCCACACACACACCAGCAGAAATGTCAGTAGGAGTAATGACAGCTTGCAAACTGTACACATACATGCAGTTCAACAGCGATACACACAGACAGAACATTTCTTACTTACAAATAAAACAAATAATGCCACCCACACACACACACACACACACACACATACACACACACACACAAGAGCTGCAGAGATCAGGGACTTGAGACACACCCCTTTTTTCTTTTTTAATATTAAAATCTTATAAATCACAGAAAGGACAGAGTTTACTGTACACATTTACTAAAAAAAACCTGCACTTTTTATTACTTGCGTATAACTTTTATACAACATGCTAAGAAAATACTGATCCTGCTACAATGCAAGTGAGAACCGGAACTTGTTTCACGGATGTTCCAAAATAGTCAAAGTAACTATAAACAGATAAAAAAAACTATGATGCATCATTTGTCTAGTAAAAACAAAAAATTGTAAGCATTGGAATAAAGAGGAATAAAATCCTTCAGGATGTGCAGTTATTGATAAATAAATCACCTTCAGAGTGGTAACGGTAACTCCGCCACCTCGTCGCTGATTATTTTACAATAACCACCTGATCTTTGTCCTAGATAACGACGATGAATTTGTAATTATCGAGTAATCAGTAAGCAAAACATACAAAGCACGGATTTTTTCCCCCCACCATTTCCATCACAACGTCATCCTTTCATGTTCCACCATCAGAAGGAGGAAGAGGAGCACCACCTGCTTCCATGGAATCGCTCTTCTGTTTGGTGACATCATCAAGGCAGGAAGAAAGACGTACTGCATTCTGGACAGCAGGACTTTCAAGGTCACCGAGATGAATGTCAACATCATTAAGGTTATCGCTTAAAGAAGGAGGAGGAAGAGGAGCAACATCTGCTTCCATGGAATCGCTCTTCTGTTTGGTGACATCATCAGGGCAGGAAGAAAGATACACTGCATTCTGGACAGCAGGACTTTCAAGGTCACCAAGATGACCTTCAACATCCTCATCAATGTAATCGCTTGAAGGAGGAAAAGCAACATCTGCTTCCATGGAATCACTCTTCTGTTTGGTGACATCATCAAGGCAGGAAGAAAGATGCACTGTATTCTGGAAGGCAGGACTTTCAAGGTCATCGATATGACCTTCAACATCCTCATCAATGTTATCGCTTGAAGGAGGAAAAGCAACATCTGCTTCCATGGAATCACTCTTCTGTTTGGTGACATCAAGGCAGGAAGAAAGATGCACTGTATTCTGGACAGCAGGACTTTCAAGGTCATCAAGATGACCTTCAATATCAAGGTTATCGCTTAAAGGAGGAGGAGGAAGAGGAGCAACATCTGTTTCCATGGAATCACTCTTCTGTTTGGTGACATCAAGGCAGGAAGAAAGATGCACTGCATTCTGGACAGCAGGACTTTCAAGGTCACCAAGAGGACCTTCAACATCATCAAGGTTATCGCTCGAAGGAGGAGGAGCAACATCTGTTTCCATGGAATCACTCTTCTGTTTGGTGACATCATCAGTGCAGGAAGAAAGATGCAATGCATTCTGGACAGCAGGACTTTCAAGGTCACCAAGATGACCATCAACATCAAGGTTCTCGCTCGAAGGAGGAGGAGCAACATCTGTTTCCATGGAATCACTCTTCTGTTTGGTGACATCATCAGTGCAGGAAGAAAGATGCAATGCATTCTGGACAGCAGGACTTTCAAGGTCACCAAGATGACCATCAACATCAAGGTTCTCGCTCGAAGGAGGAGGAGCAACATCTGTTTCCATGGAATCACTCTTCTGTTTGGTGACATCATCAGTGCAGGAAGAAAGATGCAATGCATTCTGGACAGCAGGACTTTCAAGGTCACCAAGATGACCATCAACATCAAGGTTCTCGCTCGAAGGAGGAGGAGCAACATCTGTTTCCATGGAATCACTCTTCTGTTTGGTGACATCATCAGGGCAGGAAGAAAGATGCACTGCATTCTGGACAGCAGGACTTTCAAGGTCACCAAGATGACATTCTTCCTCCTTCAAGCAATAACATTGAGGATGTTGAATATGACACTCTGAGCCTGCTGTGTTTTTGAGACAGTCATCATCATCGTTTAGAGGATGTGGAGGTTGAGGGTCGGTCAATGTTTTGTTTAGATTATTATCCTCCTCATCCTCGCTTTGGATCTCTCCCTCTTCCAGCTCAGATTCTGCCATGGTTTCCTTTTCTGTCCTTGCCGTGTGACTCTCCGTTGCTACCGGAGCTTCTGAAGAAGACGGATGTGATGAGACGATGCCTCTGTCTGGAACAAACACAAATCACATTTCAGTTGGACAATGAGACCGGGAGCATATCTGGGTTTGTTTTGCACTGTACATATTTAAACTAATCAAAAAACCAGAACAACAAAAACATCAACGCTGCGTACAGAGAATATGGAGCCGGTGATCAAGAAAGAGATGACGGAATTATGTAAATAACTAGTTTAAAATATCAAACCCCCAATAAAAACAACACAGAAAGTTTGATTCAGAGTCGATTCGGAGTTGAATCACTTTCTCACTGAAATCACATCTTGAACCAGAGTGTTACTGCAGACATTTAGACACGTGTCTGGAAAACTCAATCATACTTTAGAGTGAAAAGATGTGAGACTCGTCATCATTACAACCTCACGTCCTCTTCCTCACCCCCTTACACTCCGCGCTCTAAGAGAAAGTGCAACGTGCTGCGTTATCTCTCCGCACAGTGTATGGTCCTCGTTGACCGAGCCTGGCTAATGGAGAAATTAACAGCTTAATATGGCCACTGGATTATGCAAGTCCTGTTTCCAGTCAGGAATAAGACCTGGATTGTGTCAGCGCCTGAAAAGAAGCGGGTGTTTGGACGAGGACACTTTTTAGCCTGTCTGCTGTGCCAGGATCCGTCTCCTGAGAGTGTTGGGAGTGTTTTCAGTTGACATTTCGAGAGTAACATGGAGATGAAAGGCGGAACAAACGGCGGCTGAGCGCACACCGGGTTTGAGCCTTACCTGGGATGCGAGTGCTGTATTCCTCACAATGCCCTTTTACAACCACGTGGAGCTCGGGGTACTCCACCACCGTTTTGGACACCAGGTTCTCTCTGAGACTTTTCTTCAAGTCCAGCTCATGGTAGCTGCAAAAAGAAACCAACAGAGAACGGAGAAGAAAGTGAAGTCAATCAATCGATTCAAAACACAAAAACACTCCGGGATGCTGTTATTGGAAAATAATCAACTTCAAAGTGGCAACAGTAACTGCGCTGGTCCAAATCACCCGGTCCATGATTATTCTACTGCAACAGAACGTCCCCAGTGTTTTAGTCCTTACCTATTTTGTAATAAAAGCTGGCATTTTTTGAAGGGAGAAAAAAAAAAAAAAAAAAAAAAAAAAAAAAAAAAAGAATTCATTAAATAATGCCATCAACAAGGGCATAGCTTAAGTTAAAAAAATTTGTCAGTTTATCACCATTTAACCTTTTTTTTTTTTTTTTTTTTTTTTTTTTTTAAATGTAAATCGCTAGAACGTTGCTGTAGTGCAAGTGGAAAAAAGACTTTGGGCTGTGCTGTTATAGGAAAAATAAAAAATAAAACCAACAGATACACCATTTTGAAGCCTTGACAAGCCAGTCATTCATTAAAAAAAAATAATAATAATCCTTCTCCAAATTAAATAAATAAACAAACAAATAAATAGAGTTGAACTGAGAAAATTTTGTGCTCGATAAAGAGAGAACATTTTTCTCTCTGCCCAGATAAAGAGTCCAGGGATGAGCTTCAGATCAGTCTATCGTCAGAAGAAAAAACTAACAAAAACAAAAACGATGGTTCGAAGTGAACGAGCGGCCATTTGTGGTAAGCGATTTGTTCCACTGCTTCAAACTGACATCGATTAGTTCATCTGCAATTATCTTTTTTTTTCCCCTCATATTTTTTTATTGATTCTCATACACTTTTCAGAGTACAACAAAATGCATCAATACAGAATCAACATTTTTTACCCCGATAACAGCCCCTCCCACCCAGGAAAGTTTACATTTGATTAATTTACTTATGATTCATGTACATGTGATTTAATTACATGATTCATTTTCATAAATCCATACAGAATCAAACTTTTAACCCCAGTAACCACCCCAGCAAGATTTATATATGATTCATTTATATGTAATTTTACATGTGGTTCATTTACACTTGATTCACCCACCCCATAACCCCGGCACATGATGGCTACACTAACTATTGCTGGTTGTATAAATATTATAAAACCCAACAACAGGCATAAGACTCAAGGGCAATATAACCTATGATCTTTAATAAGGTGAGTCTCCTGTAAAAATACTATATCGGAGTTTAAATGTTTCAAATATATAAAAAACCTTAGCTCTCTTAGCAGGATTACTCATACCTCTGACGTTCCAACTAATAAATCTTAAAAAGGCGTGCCTGTCCTAGCTGTGCTGGGATCAATATCACTATTAACCATCTAATAAAGTAAACCATAGGGATATAAATAGTCAATTAGAGCTGAAGTGATTTCCCCTCCCCCCAAAAACCCTTAAACATAAAAACACCCAAAGTCTCCATAACCTAAAAGGAGACAGCAGTGTATCCCTCTATAACCAAAAGTTGTCCACAATGTGAAATACAGCACAATGAGACAACCACTCAGAAAGAACGCTGAACTAACCAACCCTTACCAAAACTAAAGATTTCAGTAAGAGAAATCCCCTACTGACTTCAAATCTGATCAACAGTCTGAGCACAATAACAGATATAATGTCCTTAACTTTTAAAGAATTATAACAAATAACTCAACAATGTAGCACGTAAAACTGGGGGAAAAAAGACAATAATAAAATTAAATAAACAGTCACTCTAACCCAATCAGAGCATCCAAACAGAGAGAAATGGATTAATACAGAAATGGATTTAAGAGGAATGAGTCCACAAAATCTAGGCAAAGTAATACGACGACAATATCTTCAGTAAACATCCGAATGCTGTAGAACTGAAAGGCCGAGTGCAAGAAAAATGAAAATAAGAGTGAAGAGTAAAAAAAAAAATAAAATAAAAAAAAAATTTAAAAAAAAAAAAAAAAAACAACACGAACACGCCGCCGTGCAGGTGATACAGTTCATCCTGATATCAACAGTTTAACATAGTCCCCTGCTTCCTCCGCTGAAATAAAGTCCTTTCTGGACACCGTTATGTGTAATGAGAAGCCTAGCTGGGTGAAGTATTCCATACCGAGCGCCCTCAACATCACGAAGTTGACGTCGAACCTCATTAAATGCAGCTCGTGCCCGGGCTATCTTGACTGTATAGTCAGGGAAAATGAAAATAAATCTCTCACTTTAATCCACTGGAGCTCTCTCACACGGTGTAAAATATCCACACATTCACTGTGAATTCAGGGGAAGAGGGGGACTTTATCACATGTGCACTTGGCCTCAGTCGTGTTTGAATGCCACCTCGAGTTTTCGTATTCGTTACAGACATTTTAACATGCCAATTTTTTTTATTATAAGCAAAGATAAGGAGTAAAATAAATCAAAGTATATTATATGACCAAAAAACGCAAATTTTAATCGAAATCAGCAGGAGCCTCCAGCTTCGCCTCCTACTCAATTCAAACCCGAATTCGAACAAATTCGAATTTCCTCCGTCTTCCTCTGAGCTGCGTACAGATGCCTGAGGAGTTGCTGTTGATCGTAAAGTATGAACTTAAAGCCAGATTCTCAACGGTTATTATTTGTATGCCATTCAACAGCATGCGTAACGGTCCGTGTCTCTCGAACTGGTGGTTCTGTAAACAGCTCCTGGTGCCTGGACCCGGACCCAGCAACGTGCCCATGGGCAGGGAGCGAATGGTTGTTCAGACACTACCCTGCCGTTACAAGCTCCAGCATTCATAAGAACGTTCAAACTTCTGGAAAACAGCAGCAATAAAGTGATCGTTTAAAAGTGCTGCCAGGACACGGCTGGCATTCAGCGCATGTGCGTCGGTGCGTTAGCTAGCCCATGACCACAGCTATGTTCTCCCTGGGCCAGGGAACGCTGCCTGAACACTGTGGTGCGTCTGCACTGGTGGAAAATGGGCATTTAGTAAGATCAGTCTTTAGGTTTATAAAAAATAAAATTAAAAAATAAATTGTGCGCGAGATACATTATCTATCTAGCGCTATATATATATATATATACACACACACACACACACAAAAAGTAGGAAAATACACACTTTTTTTCACCATCTCCTGCTGTATTTCTCTCTCTCTGTGTGTGTAAGAGGAAGGCCAGCTGTACTTCAGCTCTAAGACTGAGAGAGCATTAACTTTCGGAGAAAAAAAAAGAAAGAAAGAAAGAAAAGGAAAATCAACCACACAGTAAACAAACAAAGCCATGTGTGGTGAGAGACCTTATGACCTCTATACGCTCTTCCAGTAAGAGCATGCTACACGTCAGCTAAAAGTCATTGTGTGTGTGTGTGTGAGTGAGTGAGTGAGTGAGTGAGTGAGTGAGTGAGTGAGTGAGTGAGTGAGAGAGAGAGAGAGAGCGCGAACATGGCAGGATCTCTGTAGCTCTGGCCGTTTATAGAGCAGATTCTGTTCAGGCTTGACCTGGCGTGATCTAACGTAAGGCCGCGATTCAGATCCGTAACTTGCCGATAGAGCGTCGACCGGGTTCAGAGTATCTGTGAGAAAGAGAACAGGAGGTGCAGCACGGCGCAGCGCTATTCTCTCGAAATGATGTAAACGGCTGAGGACTCGCATGCTGGTTCAACATGTTTCAGAGGAAAATAAACTAAACACAGTACCACCAATGTTTATTTTTCAAGGCTCGCTATTCAAACGCCGACAACTACTTCACGCCGAGCTGCTCCTGCTGACAAGCAAGCCACTAACGTCTTATTAACAAAGACGTTCGATTTGCAGCCATAGATGTCCAAGTTTTTGACTCACATACCACAACAAGTTTGTAACTGAATAAAGAATGACACATTCTTAACATTTAACATTGTGGGAAAAAAGTGTGTTCATGTGATAGAGGAGTTACTGTTACCAATCTGCAGTTGATTATTTTCCTATAACAGCATGTCCCCAAGTGTTCTATTCCTCATTGTGCCATTACTATAGAAATGATAACATATCAGAACGGTGGCTCTTCAGCAGCGCTCCTGTAAGAGCCGCCGTTATAGTAAACTACATCAACACCTTCTGACCAATCACCTTCCAGAATTCAACAGCACCTGATATAAACTTTATGTTCAGCTGCTTCAGTAAACCGGAGTGATGTATTTGTGGGCGGGTGACCTGGGGAACCTGACGGGTTGGGAAAAGAAGTTGCTGCAGATATGGTAAGATGCATCGGAAGGGACACGGATGATCCTGCTGACTCGTGTGTTCATGTTGTTTAGATTAAATACAAAAAAATAAACGAGACCCTGTTTACCAGTCTTGCATCAGCCCACAAGTGTTGTGCCGAGTCACTCGTACGCCACAGAAATGCACGTCTCCGTCACGAAGCAACCAGCTGAACATTATGACCTCCTCCTCCTCCTCTTCCTTATCATTCTTCCTGCCAGCTACATCAGCGTTCTTCATTCTTCCTCCCGGTCACTC
Source organism: Noturus placidus (assembly GCA_022414735.1). Taxonomy (NCBI): domain Eukaryota; kingdom Metazoa; phylum Chordata; class Actinopteri; order Siluriformes; family Ictaluridae; genus Noturus; species Noturus placidus. The sequence goes on from JAFFST010055705.1 coordinate 23,332, forward strand.
CACTTACAAACCCCTCGCTCATTCCTCTCTCTGTACTCACTGCACCAAGTCTTAATTACTGACGTAGGCCTTGATGTGAGCTAACGATACTCTGGCACCAATCTGTTTGGGCAGCTTTCAATCAAACTGCTGAAGTAATATAGACCATGTCCTGCAGGGGATGTGTGCGCACGTGTGTGTGTGTCTGTACTGCAAATCCTTTACCCCAGACAGCATTATTTTCAACATCTCTCGCTTTCGTTAATCGTACGTAACGCCTAAACCCCGGACAGCAGCAGGACGAGCACTCGCCCCCCTGCAGTCGCTGGCATCCGAGGAAACGTGTGAGGGAGGACGAGGAACTACAGTGCCTTGCGAAAGTATTCGGCCCCCTTGAACTGTTCGACCTTTTGCCACATTTCAGGCCTCAAACATAAAGATATAAAACTGTAATTTTTTGTGAAGAATCAACAACAGGTGGGACACAATCATGAAGTGGAACGAAATTTATTGGATATTTCAAACTTTTTCAACAAATAAAAAACTGAAAAATTGGGCGAGAAAAATTATTCAGCCCCTTTACTTTCAGTGCAGCAAACTCTCTCCGGAAGTTCAGTGAGGATCTCTGAATGATCCAATGTTGACCTAAATGTCTAATGTTGATAAATAGAATCCACCTGTGTGTAATCAAGTCTCCGTATTAATGCACCTGCTCTGTGATAGTCTCAGAGGTCCGTTTAAAGCACAGAGAGCATCATGAAGAATAAGGAACACTCCAGGCAGGTCCGAGATACTGTTGTGGAGAAGTTTAAAGCCGGATTTGGATACAAAAAGATTTCCCAAGCTTTAAACATCCCAAGGAGCACTGTACAAGCGATAATATTGAAATGGAAGGAGTATCAGACCACTGCAAATCTACCAAGACCCGGCCGTCCCTCTAAACTTTCAGCTCATACAAGGAGAAGACTGATCAGAAATGCAGCCAAGAGGCCCATGATCACTCTGGATGACCTGCAGAGACCTACAGCTGAGGTGGGAGACTCTGTCTACAGGACAACAATCAGTCGTATACTGCACAAATCTGGCCTTTATGGAAGAGTGGCAAGAAGAACGACATTTCTCAAATATATCCATAAAAAGTGTCGTTTAACGTTTGCCACAAGCCACCTGGGAGACACACCAAACATGTGGAAGAAGGTGCTCTGGTCAGATGAAACCAAAATCGAACTTTTTGGCAACAATGCAAAACGTTATGTTTGGCGTAAAAGCAACACAGCTCAT